>JAJPUD010012620.1:0-48446 GCA_023553655.1 Myrmecobius fasciatus | reverse complement strand
TTTTTTTTTTTTTTTAAACCTGGCATGTAATTTTAAGACTCTGCTCATAGAAGTAGCTGAGATGAACGCAGAATAAGAGTGAGGATTTTAACTTGTTCTTGAAGGAAAAGAAAATATCAAGTATTTCTAAAAGTTATTTGTTAGAGTCCACGAGAGGCAAACAGTTTTTGTACTTAGGTCAACTGTTCTGTCTGGAAAAAGTGAGTTCAAGTTCTATTTCTGACACAAGCTATCAAAGTGAGCATGAATAAATAAATCTTCAGACAACTTTCTACAACTATAAGTTACAGACTGGCTGATCTGTATCAGTAAGGGGAATTTCCGCCCTTGGGAATTCCCCATATTTATGAAATCATAGATCTGGATTAAAAAAGGAAAAAGACTTTGATTTTATCCTGGAGACTAAAACAAAATAATGATCAAAATTTAGCTAATATATTCTATTACCTCAAAAATGTTTTATAACCTGAAAAACTATATTTTTGAGTTGGGTCAGAATAATGATTATTAATCAGTCAAGCTTTAGAAACCAAGATTTGAGTCACTGCTCTTTAATTCATCTGTAAAAATGGAGATCTCTTGCTTCACAGAGATGTTATGGCAACGAATAAGATAGGACATGGAAATACTCTGAGATTCTAGGAAGACAAAGGAGAGAGTCTCAAGGCATTACTAATTGTATAATTATTGTTGAGTCACAGTAATGTGACTAGTCCCAGATGGCAGGCAAGCAGGATGAAACATTTGAATTAATAAAGGGCTTTTGATTCATTTAATACAGATTTATTGAGCACCTACTATGCACTGAACACTGTGGTAGGCTTTTTGCACACATAATGTTATACAACTATCCTTAGGGTTCAAATCTGGAAGCCTTAGCCCTTCTCTCTTGGTCCTAGAGGGTGGCCTACTTCTTTCTTCTTCTTCTTTTTTTTTTTCAGGGTGTTTGTTTAGTTTTTATTGAAATGGATAAAGTTCAGGGGAGGAGAGGTTCTCTCGCTATATACTGACTCAAAAAATTATCTAGGTGGTCGGGATGAAGTGGGGGTCAGTGAGGAAAAGTGGGCTTCTGGGAATGAATAGATGAGAGCATGCTCTCAGGTCAGGACTACCCACGATCCCCAAGGAAGGGTCCTTGAGAAGGGCTAACTTGGAAAGCGGTGGGACCACCCAATCCGGAAAAGATGTTTCCAAGGGACCCATCATCACTTCTGGGGACAGAAACTGGAAGGAAACCTTGAGGTCTGCTGCAACCCATTCTGCAGTTGGGTAAACTGAGGCTTCAGTTACAGATTCCCACAAGGGGGTGGCCTACTTCTGTACAACTTGCTAATTTTGTATCTGAAAATACCTTATATAATATTATTGCTTTGCATGGCAAGGAATTTTTTCCGTTTTGATACTAATTTCTCAAATCTGAGTATGCTGCTGAATGTGTGACAGTACTCATTTCCAAATGTTACAGAGAACCAACCTGCTGATTTTTTCCCAAAGGTTTCATCAATTCTGTGATGTAGGACACATACACCACAACTATTATTGTTTGGTAGTAACTTCAGTGTACAAATGATCCATAAAATGCAATACTTTAGCCACACACATATTCAGATAACAATGGTAAAAACAAAAACAAACAGAAAAAACTTCTAAGCAACATAATTTGATTTCAAAGATGTTCCACAGACCCACTAGCTTTGCAGAAAACCTTTGTTTCATGAAGTCATCATTATAATCTACTAGCTGCTTGTTTCTTTAAAAAAAAAAAAGTCACAATTATAAACCCATTTCTTCCACATTCTCCACTGGTTATTTAGTTTTTTTTTTTTTTTTTTTTTTAATGTAACCTTGTGAGTCTACTTATTGTTATATATTGTGATTCTATGCTAGTTCTCCAGAAACATACATCTAGAGATCTATTTTGTTATATCCTTACATCTCTGGGATTTATAGGTCCAATGCTAGCTTTATACAATATTTTAATTAGTTGGTTCATTCTTGGAGTACTGCTAATATTGTATTGTCCTGATTTGTAGAACCCTATTGAATGTAGTTTGCAATCATCCCTACCCTCATTCTAAAAAGCCTTTCAATTTTATTCAGTTTTTCTCCTTTATACTTTCTTGAGTAGAGTAGGCCAAATACCACCATACCATTCTTATCTGATATGCTAGGCGCCTAAGCTAGTGTAAGAGACACTGGTGTATTGTTCTTAAAGTACTGTTGTCCAGAAACCTAGTTTCCAACACAAAGGAGATGATTAACTGGGCAAGTGTCTCCTTTCTTCCCTCCTGGACTCCTCCTTCTCTGGCCCACCCTGCTTCAGTACTTTGCCCAAACATATATACTAGCTAGTAGCAGATGGCAATTGGTGATGAGTGAATATAAAATCATGCAATGGAAGGCAAACCAGTTTGTAAAAATTAGCTTTTTTTTTTTTTTTTCAGTGTGCTAAGAATTCTGGGGTAGTAAACTCATCCCTTCATGTTTAGTTGTTAATTCATTCAAGCAGAAAGTAGTTAGATTGCTATGTATCTTTTTACCTAGTGCTTCTAAAAATACAATAGAGATTCAATCTCCTTTCAACATAAAAATTCAAATACTCTTTGTCAAACTTTTGATTTCCTGGCTCAGATGTAGTGATGAACACACACTATTCTTTGTCAACTGTCTGAGAGAGTTTGGTAGGAATAGTAAATTTCGTGAGAATTGAATTTTAGCTAGACTGATGATCACATGTATTTATTTTCCAGTTGCAAACTGCCCTCATGGAAGGGTTGAAACCCAGATAAGCTTATGAGAATGGTGGTAGATGCTACAGAGTTAGGTGGTGGGAGTGGGAAAACCTTTACTTTTTGATGCTTCAAGGTTTGTTGGAGTTTTCACCTAATCATCTGTTTAAGCATCTTGAAATAAGTATCTATTTCTGTGATAGTTATCGAAAACAGGCACCACATTACACCACACAAGTTGACCTTAACCCTGCCATATTGCTACTAGAATCAAAATATGTAGCAGTCTACATCCAACAGAAAGCTATTTTGTTTTGTAAGAATAACAACTAGGGACTATCTGTAACATATTTTATTTTGTGGGATTGCTGAATGAAGAAATTTGCCAAACAAGTTTGGATCTCCTGGCTCATTATGTATATTTGCAAAAGGGAAATGCTCATGAATATACCACCTTCTTACCCTGTTCCCTCCTCTCCTGCCCATCCTTCTGGGGCAAAATGTATATTGTAATTTATTTGTCCTTACTCTATATTTCCTCCAATGCTGTTTCTGTGCAATCTTTGTTCAAAAAGATTTCTTGAAGAAATGTCCCTTCTATAGCCAAGATATGGTTCTGAGATGAACTGTGCTAAAGGATTCCCTTTTCATCTTAAAGATCTCTTTGTTGTGGAATGTCTTAGCAAAAATGTATGGAGTTTAGAATTCTGTGGCTTATATCCACCCATGGTAGGATAGCACTTCAGCTTTTTCATCCATATGTATGTATTTTTTTGAATGATGTACAATTAATTGGTTTCTTTGGATTCCACTGAATAACTATCAAGATATAATTCAAAGAATTATGAAATATATGATATAAAATATAGAGATTGTGACATTATTTAAAGCACTTACTTGTATGTTATGCTCAAGATGTGTGCTTTGGAAGTCCCGCGGGGCCCCCCCCCCCCCATTTTCTAGTCTATTTCTTTCCAATCATCATTAAAAGTCCTAAATATCAAGCTTAATTTCTATATCCAGCAAATCATAGCTGGAAAGAACTTTATAGATCATTTGATCATTTTACATATGAGAAAGCTGCAACTCAGAAAGGCTAAGGCACCTTTATACAGTCACAGGGTTAGTAAATGGCAGAGCCAACATTTACTTATTTTTGAGGACACATGGTTTAGTATTCCTTTCTACAACACCTTATACTTAGAAGTAAAACCAACGAATAACCAGCAACCAGTTGCTGTAGAATCAGGGAAAGCCAGCTCCAGTTTTGATTTGAAATATTTAGAATATCCTGAAAGTGTTATATGGCTTCAATGGGAGTAAGACTCAAAAGGCCTGAGGGAGGCCACACTTGCTCTATAAAAAGGTCAATAGTTTCTAGTTTCCTAGTTTTGTTATTATTCAAGTTGTTTAGATTATGTTATTGAAGGGAGGGAACAAGCATTTATTAAGTGCCACTATGTGCATTATAAATATTACCTCATTTGATCCTCACAACAACCATGGGAGGTAGTACTATTATTTTTCATTTAGTAGTTCATGAAACTGAGGCAGAAAGACTTTAAAAGTGTCTTGTCCAGAATCACACAGCTAGTAAATATTTCTGACTCTAAGCCTAGTGCTCTATCATTGCACCACCTAACTGTCTCAATCGAGATATATAACTACTAAAATGTAATTTACAATGCAACAGAGCTGGCAACTAATAGATGCCAGTACAAAACCAATAATTTATGAGATGCCTTCCCATAAATTGTAACTTGTAACTCCTGCTTAGAAAATAGAATGAATGGTTAGTACAAAAAATAGTTTCTGCTTTTTGAGGTGAATGGGCACGCAGAGATCCACTGTATTTTCTCAGAGGGAAATATTTCCAACCCAAGCCTCCAATATAAAGTTTTAGGAGATAGCCTGTTGGTAATTTAAATATGCCTAACTACAGATCTACATCTTCTATTTTTATAGTACTTTCCAAATTCCAAGTAAATTTAAAAAATTCTATTTTTTTTTAACAATAAAGGTAGATTCATAAAATTTTAATTATGAAAGAGACCTCAGGAGCCCAGTTGATCTCAGATCCAACTCATAACTCTTTGAGTATTCCTCAACCTCAGCATCTCCAACAAGCAGCCATCCATTATTTCCTTAGAACTCTTAAATGAATGGGAACCCACTATGGCCCTAGGTAGCTCCTTGTACTTGTTAATACAGCTCTTATTATTAGCTGCCTTTGTGTGGCTTCCACTTATTGCTCCTGGTTCTATCTTCTGGGGTTAAACAAAACAATTTTATTCTCTTTCCACAATAAATTTTTGTCTAATTCCAGGAGGTGGTTATTGTTTCTGTCCTCAATCATTTTTGTCCCCTTTTTAGGTCTTAATTCTTCCAACATCACAAGACTGTTCACTAGTTTGGTCACTCTTTAAAAAAAACAAAACAAAACAAAATAAAACTACCTGATTTATCAATGTCTTTCCTAGAATAGTACCCCAAAATGGAACCCACAAGTTCCATACATGGCCTGACCAGGGAAAGTACAGACTATTGTCTAGATGATTGTGGATATTTTATTAATAGAACCTAGGATTCTATTAACTTTTTGCCTACCCTGTCACACTTCTGACTCCATATAGAGCAGGGCTTATTAAATTTTTTTCCACTTATGATCCTTTTCACCCAAGAAATTTTTATGTGATCCCAAGTATACAGGCACTTAAAATAGGTATAAAAATCAAACATTTATTTACAATTAATCATAATTCAGTTAGGAGACCCCATTTAGGGTCACAAAGCTAGTTTAAGAAGCTGGATTACAGAATTCAAAGTCTAGTAAAACTCCCAATTCTTTTTCAGATAAACTGAGAGGGAGCCATACCTCACCAATCTTAAATCTATAAAGTTTCTCATGTGTGTATAAATGTGTATATGCACACATGTACATGTATGTACTCTTCATTATTTGCTATTAAATTCCACTATATTAGATTCACCTTGGTGTTCTATTCTGTTAGAGCCTATTTGGAACTTGACCCTTTCATACAATGTATTTAGTTGTATCTCGATTCTGTGTCACCTAAAAATGTTATAATTATATCAGATATAATTTTATTCAACTGATCAATAAAAAAGAGTAAACAGTAGAAGATTGAAGACATATTTCCTAGGACTCTACTAAATCCTATTTTCCAAGGTAACATTTGTCATTTAATTACTACTCTTTGAGGCTGGTCATTCGACCATATTTAAATCCACTTGACTGTATTATCAAGTATCCCCTCTCTATCTCATCCACAAGGATAATGAAAGATTTTGTCTTTTTTTTCTTTCATTTTCCACATTTTCCCTTTTTTTCTTACTAATATAATAATAATAATAATATAATAAAGTAGCAGGCCTTTGGTTACACCTACAGGGGATAGTAATTCAAGAGACCCTTGGTGCTGGTCTGATCTAGACTTCCAAGTTTATCTTTCTTTGAATAAAAGGGCTTATAGGTAAAAAAAAAAAAATCCATGGAAGCAGAAAAAGAAGCAGGAATCAAGAAGCCAAGAAAGTGGAAACAACATGAAGATGCTATTATGGGGGTTGAAGGAAATGCTGTGCCAGACTGGAGGAGAGATCATAGCAGATCACAAATAGAAACTGCATTCTGAAAATTGCTATGCATTAATGACAAAGCCTGGAGTGCTGTGGTCTATGAGATCATGAAGAGTCAGAAATTACTAAACAAATGAGCAATAACGCAATGACAGAGTGAGTGGGGAGGAGAGTGGCCAATCTTTTCTTCCTTCTCTCTTTCCTCCTTACTCTAGAAAAAGTAAGTCTCCCTAGTACTAAAAGATTTCTTCATGTATGCTCCTCATCTTTCCCTTAAAGGTTTTCTTTGATTTCTAATACCTTTTTTTTTTTTTCTTTTTTTGCTTTTTGCTGAGGCAATTGGGGTTAAGTGACTTGCCCAGGGTCACATAGTTAGGACGCATTAAGTGTCTGAGACACATGTGAACTCAGGTCTTCCTGACTTCAGGGCTGGTGCTCTAACCACTTCGCCATTGGCTGCCCCTGATTTCTAATACTTCTAATCTGAGATTAAATGTTGATCAACAAAATCCAAGTTGGCTACAGAACTTTTCTCAGCACTGCAGTTTGTAGGTGATAGGAAGAAATTCACAAAGAGGCATATTCAAGAGATATTTTCACCTAATTAGGTCATGGCTTAGAACTATTAGGAGAGGCTTTGGTATTAGACCAGCAAACTATAAAAATATCAGAAAAACCCAGATGCTACAGTTTTTAAAACTTCAAGTGGGCAAATACAATTTCTTTCCTTGCTTCGTTTTAATATCTGAGGCCATTTGGCCTACAGGAATTGAAAGAAGGTATATATCCTTGTGGAAAGGAAGAGAGAGTAAAAAGAGAGTAAAAAGTTTGAAGGGGAAAAGCCCCCCAAGGAAGAGAGATGTTTAGGAAGCTCATCCAAATAGGGTGTCTGGGAAAACAGATAGGTCTTCTGGTTCAGAGGATGATTGTCATCTTAGCTTTATTTGCTCACCAATGCCATCTGGCGGCTACGATTTATAACATTCTTTTAAATGACAGAATCAAAGAATAATAGCATTTATGACCTTATGAATCATATAGTCAAACTTCATAATTCATAAGACAGCCCATTTAATATTCAGAGAGCAAAACTCATTTTGAGATTTAGGGCAAAGATTTAGCAGCACTGTCTGGTGGGCAAAGGCTGGGTTAAGGCAAGAAGACCTGGATTCAAATTATGCCTCTGCTGTGTGACTCAAACCACTCTATGCCTTTGAACATGTCAAAGACTGTAGTCTTTAGTGGAAAGAGAGTTTTCACCCCCAAAATACCTAATGCTGATTCAAATACAAATGCTTCAAGAGTGGACTACACAACTTCCTCATCTTACATAAGAAAGCTAAAGCATAGATGGAAAGATGTGGTAACCACCCAAGGCTATACAGCAAGGAATGAATTGTGAAATTATGCTGATTATTCAGATCTTTTAACTGACTCTACATATGGGATCAGACCTATGCCTTATTATGTTTCTAGCCTATGCTATATACATTGATTTAACACTGTATTAGTTCCTAGTTTAAAACTGATATCACACTGGCTAAAATACACAGGAGAGATGAATAGGAACAAAGAAAAATTATTTTGGAAAATGAGAAAATAGAGAAATTCTTCAAGGTGAATTTTGACATCTACTTTGAAATACTTTGCATTTAGAAGATTACAAACATTCATATTCAAAAGCTCTTCCATATGGAGCTTTATACACCTTCCAGTAGCAGTGAGGTCTTTTTTTCCCGTTCTACATAGTTTTACAAATAATTTAGTGGGATATCAAAATAGCATTTAATTTAATTGGCTCCAGATCACAATACGGAGGCAGTACTAAGCCTTGGATGGTGTGTAGACACACCACAGTCTATGGGTCTATAAGTATCCTTAGGAATGCTTTTAACCATTAAAAAGAGTAATAAATCAGGGGCAGCTAGGTGGCGCAGTGGATAGAGCACCAGCCCTGAAGTCAGGAGGACCTGAGTTCAAATCTCATCTCAGACACATAACAGCTGTGTGACCCTGGGCAAGTCACTTAACCCCAATTGCCTCAGCAAAAACAAAACAAAACAAACAAAAAAAAAGAGTAATAAATCCCCAAGAAACACAGTAACTACAAATTTGAGGAAAAATATGTTGAACTTGCAGATGCCCATTGACAAAAAGGAACTGAAAGAAGATGGAAGAACAACACATGGGCTCAGTAGTGAATGGCTACCAATCTGCCTAAATTAGGCATTTCTAAAAAAGGGTTCAAAGACTATAGTACTTAAAAATATTAATTTCTAAAAAGGCACATTTTGGTATATTAAAAAAAATTTTAGTATGTTAAATTGGAGTGAGATTACAAAAGCCATGAATGTGGGGAAAAAAAGGCCAAAGTTTCCATATCCAAAACCCAGGACATTATGATTACTTTGAAAAGCAAGAATGCAAAGCATTTAATTCAATGCCTTGAAGAATGAATCAAAACCTATCATTTACCTTTTATATAAGATAGGCTATGAGAAGAGGTGAGTATCTGTGAATTTCTTTTAAGAAGACAAGAAGATCTTTCTCATAATAAATGTCATATAAATGTATGGAAATATCGCCAATAGTTTTTTTTTTAACCAATAGTTCTCACCAGCTAAAAGGAAGTTAAATTTTTGCTACAGATAGAGAAAAAGAGAAATAAAAATATATATTAATCAGTCATTTTTCTTCAAAATACTTTTATATTATTATACTTGAATTTCATAATAGTGAAATTGGGATCAGGTATTATTATGCCCTTTTTACAGATAAAGGAAAACAAGGTATGATGCATTAAATTGTCATATAGTCATTGGTAGATTGTAACACTATATCCAAGAACTTGATTCCCAACCCAATGTTCTTTCAATTAATCAGTGGTTCTTAAATTTTTCTCCTCAGAGCTCCTGTGCCCTACATCAGGGCTTCTTAAGCTTTTTCTATTCACATCTCCTTTTCACCCAAGAAATTTTTATGTGACCCTGGGCATATAGGTAAATAAAATAGGTATACAATTCAAACATTTGCTGATAAATAAATCATAAAGAAATTTATTTTAGAAACAATTTTGGCATATATATTTTATCATATATTAAAGATGAAAGAAAATTTGCACACTAATGAGGCGAATGTGCTTGGGTTTTTTACCTGATTAAATCTTGACAGACTATTTGATATCTTTTACTGTTGCAAATTTTTTTTGTGATCCCAACATTCAGTTATGTAACTTTACATGGGGTCAAGAACCACAGTTTAAAAAGTTTTCCTCTCTATAATCCCTTTACAGGAAAAACCCAACCCACATTACCTGATATATGATAATTGGCTATAATGGCAATGAAATCAGAAAAATGGACTAGACTCTGAAAAGTAGAGATAGCCTCCTTGTTTGTCCTTCCTTCTCAAAGAGGACTATGACATCAGGGAGGTAATGACAGGCCATGAAAATCAATTGTATTTAATTGAGGGAGTCTGTGCAAGGCTATCTGGCTCACCTTCCCTTCCAGAGCCATCTGGGTCTAGTGGCCAGATATAAATCAGACAGACTGGAGATAGCCCTGGATACTGTAGGAGACCTTGGCCTTTGTAAGCTAAGATCTTCAATAGGTTTCAATTGGACTGAGTAGACACCCATTCAGTGATTAAGTCAAGGTAACAATTGAGTCAAAGAATCTCCTCATTCACCATGTCCAGAAAAGATCTAGATAAATATATAAAATTTGGAGTTTTGGCCAGAGCAGAAATGATTGCTATTCAATCTGAGCCAATCAGGACCCAAACAATAACCAAAGGGGGCTTGGTTTGGGATCCCTTGGTGGCCAATTAGAATCAGATTCATTTTGGTTTAAATCCTGGTCCTTAAGAAAGAAATCTAGCCAGCAAACCCCAAGAGAAAATGGGAGGGTTCAGAGATGCAAAAGAAAAAATAATTGCTTTTAAGAGCATCTGTAGGTAAAGGTATTATGCCCATGTGGACAGAGGGAGAGAGGGAGAAAAGCAGGAAGGAAGGAAGGAAGGAATCTTAACTGACCAGTTCCAGTTTGTGAGCTGTCTTAACTCATTTATAAAGTCTTCAATTTTGTATTTTACAATCATCAATTTTTTGGATCTTTGAAAACTCAATTGATATCAAGCCTTAGGAATTTCTTCAAAACCTCTTTAGTAGAACTGTTAATACAGGACATAATCCCAACACGATTTCAACAATACTAAATATTTCAATAGTAAAAATCCATTAGATAAGTTAATACACACACACCTCCTTTTCTGAAATAAGTATTCCAGAAAAAAAAAGACAACTCTAGGCCTTGGTTTCTCTAAATGTAAAATGAAGGGTTTGGACTAAAGTTGTTTCTAACTCTAAATTTATGATATTGTGCTCCTTCAAAAATTAAATTATTGTAAATTGAACCACAATTTAAACATACTAGAAGAACTTGTCATTTGAATTTTGTTTTTGTTGCTATTGAATGAAGAATCTTTGGTAAATGAATTATCTTCTAAAATGTTTTATAAATATATACTTTAATATACTGGGTTTACTTAAGATGAAACAAGCTTTTGGTATTAGGGAAAATGATAAGTAAACAATGAAAATCAAAGTAGGTTTGAATTTTTATAAAAACTAAAGTCACATCTTAGTCTCCATGCTTTAGATCATAAATAGCTAGCTGTAGGAGAATAACTTTTTATAAAGAACTATAATTATATAAACAATTCCTCCCATATTCTATCCTCTCTTCAATGTCTTCATATATATCATTAATTTGGAATCAACAAGACCACTAAGAACCTTTCTCAATGCTTAACCAGTGCCAATTACTTCAAGAGGCCATGATTATTATTGCAGCCCTACTGCCGTGTGTGTGTGTATATGTGTGTGTATACATATATGTGTATGTATATACATACATACATATGAGGAAGCCTTCCTTGAACCCCCTTAATTTCTGTGTCTTCCCTCTGTTAATTATTTCCTATTTATCCTTTATATAGCTTGTTTTATATTTATTTGTTTGCAAGTTGTCTCTTCTATTAGATTTTAAATTCCCTGAGAGCATGGAGTATCTTTTGCTTCCTTTTGTATCATCAGTGTTTAGCACAATGCCTGGATCGTAGATGCTTAATAAATGTTTATCGATCAATTGATTAATATATATATATACCTCCTCTCCTCTATTAGAGTATAAGCCCCTTTGAGTTTGGGAACATTTTATACAACTTTGGATTTAGGAAAACATCTAGCACCCTGTCTTGCATGTAGTAGGCATTCAATAAATGTTGCAGAATGAATCAATGCTATGATTTCTACTACTAAACATGAGTAAGTTGTTATTTCCAATGTATTGGGCACCTACAAAATTCTGAATGCTATGATAGCATATATGTGTGTGTGTGTGTATGTATATAAATACATATGCATAAATATACTATTATGTTGTCAGGTATATAGTCAAATTATTGACTTGTTAAGGCAGAGATAAACAACAGTACAAAATTATTAGAAGATAAAAATGAAAAAGAATATATAACTTGCAATTAAAAGAACTCCAGTTCCTTAAAGCTATTGGTATCAAAAAACAGAGATGCTGACTTGAGATAGTAATCACTATTTACTATGGATATTAATGGATGTAAAGAACTTTACTGTAGTAAAGAAGAAGATAAAAAGAGGCTGGAAAAAAACATCTCAGCCATTTAAAAAAAGTAAGAAAGCAAGCCACTAAAATATGATCTAAGAAAAAGGGGGGGGGAAGGAAAGGGAAGGAAGGAGAGATGAAAAGAAAGAAGAAGAATGGAGGAAAGGAGGGTAGGAGAGAGGAAAGAAGGAAAGGAAGAAGGAGGGAAGGAGTGAGGGAAGGAAAAAGGAAGGAAGAAAATACACTTGCTTTCTTTGCCAAGCAGAGAGATATAACAACTTAAAGCAATAGCTGCTTAGAATGTAAAGTATTTTCAAAATATTACATAGAAAGGTGATAGAAGATTAATGTCACCTCATGAAACAGAAGAAACAAAGGAGAAAAACAACAATACAGAAATTTTGGCAAGAGACCTAATTATGCCAGAACCACCCCAAGAGCATTTAAAGATAAAATTGGAAAGACAACAAACAGATGAGACACGGAGAGGTCTGTCAACATTTCTCCAACAAACTAATTTCTACATCAGCAACAGTAAAGTCTCTGCATTTGGATTCTAACATGTGCTACATGAGGAAGCAGAAATGGCACTAGATAAAACAAAGATAGGAAATTATGTTTGCAGATGCTGATTGCATCAAATCACAGAAAATTACAGAGCCTTGTAAATGAGATTCACAAACAATCAAACAATCAATTTGGTTGAATAATCCAAACAGTAAAAACCAAGTGGATGAAGAATTCCTGCTTTCAAGAGTATGATAAGAATTGGATGGATAGACTATGGAACTGATCCATCAAGGCACATTATAGGATAAATACTGCAGAGAAACCATAAGCTGAAGTTTTATCTGAACTGATTGATAGAAAAGAGCTGACAGTATAGTCACTGGAAAATTGTTTAACAGTTTCATTCCATTCTTCTTGAAACAAAATTCCATTTTTTTGATAAAATCTGTCCAACAATATTAAATGGCCACAAATCATGGAACATCATTATCTACTAGTAATAAAAACTACAGGGCTTCTAAAAGGCAGAGAGACATATGGTAAATGTGTTTATCAAAGAAACTGCATACAAATTATTATTAAAGAGATATATGACTGATAAAAAAAGATAGGCTGATCAAGTAGTGAGAATGAAGAGTAACAGTTGGCCACATGCCACTAGATCACTGGATAGGAGTTCTGTAGAGGGTATATAAGAATACATGGGTAGAAGACAACATTGAGAGGGCATGAATGGCTTGAAATCTGTACCATGGGAGAGAGTACTCACAATACCAACTAGATAATAAGTCCACTGAAGTAGTAAGATAAACTATATAAGCAGATTTATATGTTATTAAAATGTGATATTTTTTAAAATAGAGAATAATTGATTTTGGGGGGAGAAAATGGTCTATATCCTTTTAGTCGGGAAGAGACTATCATGTTATTAAATTGAATAACACTGAAGTTTATTGTTATATACTACTCCCATCAGTAACTGTGCTCAGAAACCAATGCTGCTCCCCACCTGCCAAATAACTGTGATTTCAATTGCCATCTGTCATCTCTGTACTGAAGGTGAATGTTACTCATACAACCCACTGAGACACAATCTAAATCATTACACAAATATAATTACTCAAATAGTAATTTTACCAGTTCAAGCTCGGTCAATCTATCTCTAACACTTATGGGTTCAATCAGAAAGATCTCTAGCTTCTGGGGGTATGATAGATTTAAATACATTATGGAGACTTCCCATCTGACTTGGGCTTTACTTTGATACTATAAAACTTTGAGGGTCCTGTAATCTCACTGATGTGTATTCTCCACAAGGATACATATTGAACACCATCCGTTATTGCTTATCTTGTCCATATATTCTCCACAGAGTCTACCCAATACACTGGGGACCTTCATTCCAGTTTTCTTGATATTGTATGCATAACAATGGAGCACACAAGCTGTTCAAGTTATACTTTGCTCTTAATACATGGCTGGCCCCCCTTTTATTCTGGTTATACAGTTTTCTGATAACATTCTTTATGGATAACTTTTTTTATTCATGTGTTTACTCATACCCACCATTGTTCTTTAGATGACCATCAACTTTAATTCTTCAGAGGTGGTGAATATCTATCATATATCATTATTGTCATAAAATTTTAGAGTGGACAAAGTAGATATAAGGGATAGTGGTTATTGATATTCTCTGGATTGCTTTTTTTGAATGATATAACAGGGTCTGAGTGCCCTGGTCTAGACTGATGAAATCACTTGTCTTATTAAATCCTAATGCTCCTTGATCATCATTTGTTATTCTCCAGTGTGATTCCTTTGTTCCAGTCACATCAGTTATTTGGCTTCCACCCCAACACCTTTCACTTAGGCATTTTTCCTTTTGCTGCTCTCTTCACCTTCATTCCCCTACTCTTTATCAATGCAAATCACACACATTCTTCAAGTCTCTGATCTAAGGCTTTTCTAGGAAGCCTTTCTTTACTAACTTCTTCCCACAGGGATCACTTGCTTACTTTTATATTAATTGATCCCTTAGATTATGCTAACTTGCACTTTCTTTTATTCTCTAGGTTGTCTTCTTCTCACCTGGTCAACAAGCTCCTTACTATTGGTGTAGTCTTTCCTACTTCTTCCAGTTCTTTCATACTGTGTAGAGAATATTTAATACAGGTTTTCTGAATGAATGGTCTCAGGCCTGCATCTTTGCCTTAGAAATATCATTTCCATCACAGAAAGAAAACAGTATGTGACCACTGTTATGCAACTTGCTGGTATGGCGTCAGTGTATTAATAATAATGACTTATATGGGAGAAATTTATGGATGGGGCCCTCTTGAAAATTGGTGGAAAGAAGGACCACATTAAAAAATTGACAAGCATGTTCTTTATTTTACCTAGAAGATATAGCCCCAAGGGCACTAGTAGATGTATGTGTGTATGGAGTATTATTTAAATTTGATTGTGGAAATCACTGACAGATATGAAGGAGCACTAATTTTGTATAATGAAATTTGCCATGGGCAGAGGAAGCACATATAAAATTGTCACTAGCAGCTGCAGATAAGAATTAAAGATACACTATGGTAAGAGATAAAGTGGCAAGATGAGGAATAGGACCCTAAAAATAGAGTATCAACCATTAGAAGAAGGAAATAATTATCACTATAGGATTATAAATGTTAAGGAGAATAATTTAGGGTGGCTGCAGATAGGGTACCAGGCAATAATAAATCAACTTGAAAATGAGAGGTAGTTTTGGGGGCTCTATAAGAAAAAAAAAGCCAAACTAGCTAAATGCCAGAAGCACGTTGATAGAAGATATCAGCTATGGGTTGTGTTAGAAATCTCTTCCAAACCTGAGATTCCATTGTGACATCTACAGGTGACTTGTTTTTCAGGCCCATATTGTTTTCTTTTTGACAATTCCATTGGTGATATTTGTAGAATGATATTTCAGTCCATCATTATCAAAGCTGCTCCTGTCTTTTCTAGTTTTTACTAAATACATGGTGGAAGAGAACACTCATAAAATGTTAAAGTTCCCATTATTGTTTATTTGGTCATTTTTTAAGTGAGAAAAGCAAAGTATCTCTTAAGAAAATTTGTATTGGCCATATTTAGTAGAATAATCACAGTGGGAAAGAATAATCAATTATAAACTGTTTCAATGCTTAGCTGAGCTAAGGCTTGAAAGTAATAAGAAGATCATTCTAGCTCACTGTGTGAAAGACAACCAACCAGACATCAGTGAAGTAAGTAATTGGGAAGAAGCCACTAACAGCCAGCAATCAGCTGAATCAGGGTACCACAAGAAAAGATCAAGTTTTATGTCAAGATTGTGACAAACTTAAAAATATGTGGTTTTAAAAATAATTATGCTCTCAGAGGTAGCTATGTGACACAGTGGATAGAGTGCTGGGCTTGGAGTCAGAGAAGACTGACTTCAAATCTGGTCTTAGGCACTTATTAGCTATGTTGACCTTGGAAAAATTTCAACTTGGGAAAGTCTGCTTCTGTTTCCTCATCTTTAAAAGAGGGATAACGATAGCAATGATTTCTCAGGGTAGTTGTGAGCATCAGAAGAGATAATATTTGTAAAGGCTTAGCATAGTGCCTGACACACAAGAGATCCCATATACATGATCTTCCGCCTCTTCTTCATCTCTTATCTCCCTCCCCACAAATAGATATGATGAGAATGAATGATGTAAAAAATGGAGAATGTTCAAAAGAAAGATTCTTTTTTTGTGGGGAGTTGCAATCTCTAAGCTTACTGGCAAAGCCACAGCTCTGAGATCGAATGTGCATAGCACTCATGCAGGAACAACATTTCCTTCTATGATTATTATCATTGGGCTTTCTACTCCCATATTGCTTATAATTGGTTTAACCTAATACTGGAAGTTTTCTGTCCTAACAACATCAATCTTACTTTAAGGCAAATGATAGATGCATTCCACAAGTATGAAGTGTTGGTGTTTATTAACTTGGACCACTTGGTCACCCTGACCCTACAAGTTCCCCTTTAGAAAAATGCAAACCTAAGAAAATAATGAGATTAAACAATCCATAGGACTAACAAAGAAAACATAAGTAAACTAACAAAAGTCACTAACATTTACCTTTTATTAGCTTTGGAGTAATTTAGTCAATAGTTAGCATTTAACCATGAAGTAATATAGTTAATAGTTAGCATTTAACCATGAAGTATTATAGTTAATAGTTAGCATTTAATCATGAAGTAATCTAGTTAATAGTTAGCATTTAAATATAGTAATCTATAAGGGTCAATAAGTTAGAAGAAAAAGGATCTTTGAACTAGGCGCCAGACAGAGAAATGTCACTGAATTAATTGTTTGATGTATGGAAAAATGTAAACTGCAAATCTGACATATATCTACAAACTATTTTGACCTAAGTAAATGTATATGTAATCAGAAAATTGTGTAACCATTGTATAGTATACAAATAAAGCCTGAGGGAGCCTGAGAAAACAGAAGCAGAAGCATCTCTTCCATCAGTTCCTTGTTCACGCTACTCACTGACTCCTGTCTTCCTTCATGCCAACCCTATTCCTCCTACACAGTTCCCGAGACCCTGCAGAGGCTGGACCCCTGCATATGTTGGGGTTTCTGAAATGACATCATAATTATTTATTAAGCACCAAATATGTACAAATCACTGGGCAATGTGTATATATTCCTAAATGAGAAGGTGTAATTTAAAAATTTACAACTAGGGAAAAATCAGTTTTCAAAAAGAAAAACCAGAAGAAGGAAATATAAAGAAAAAAGATTTAATTGTATAGTAAAGAAAACTTTAGGTAACTAAAAATAAAAAGGCAACTACTTGATTCTTTATATGTAGCAGAATAATAGATATATAAGATTCTTGGGGTAGGGAACAGTTTGATCATACAGCTATGCTTATGGAAGCTTCTATACTTGCAGTGGCCATTATACAGAGAGGAAAAGGAAATATCTGCCATCAAGTAGCTTATACCATTCTAGTTTGGTTACAATAAATTAGTGTGAACCCCAAGTGTTTTTCAGAATTGTCCAATTTGTCCTGAATTCCATAAATAAACTCTTGTAGAGGATGCTGTTTTTTGCCATGTCTCTATTACAGTACTTCACAGATGGACCATTTTTGTCCTTCCAAAGTCTAAGAATAACTCTTTCAGCTATCAAGACATACCAAAATCCAGTTCAGCTGTTCCTTTGGGATTCCAGTTAGTTTAGACACATCTGCTGAGATACATGCATTTGAATCCAAATGAAGCTTTTGTTTGATTATACATTTGAACATTTATAAGTTGTTGTTTGTTTTTTCTCCCCCCAAAAAACCTTCTTTTTGGGGGCATCCTCCAAACATAGATCTATAGTTTTAAATATTGTCTTTGAACACCTCCAGCTCAAACTCAACTTATTCATGTGAGCAGGTGCTTAGGAAAGGTTATGGAAGACTTTCTCCTGAATCAGCCATATAGTTTGACTTTCTCAACATATACAGTCAAACTTGCCAAAAAGGCCTTCAAACTTGCTTGAGCAGTTTTCACCATATAGAAATATACTTGCACATATAGACAGCCCAAGTAAAAGCAAATCAGAGATCTGTATGCCCTGGGAGAGTGAAGTCACTTTCTTAAATATTAAATACCACATGTAATAAAATATAACAAAATGTTCCAAGATATATTTTAAAGATATAAGTATAATAGAATTTCAGTTTTTTGGTTTGTTTCTAACGCTCTCTCATTTCCCCCAAGCTCATACTTGAGCCTTTTAGTGAAGGCTTATTCTTTTTAGTGAAGTTATTCTGTTCTGCCTTCCTATTCTACAGTTTTGATTATATGTTCTGGCATATATATTCTCAGTCGCGATGCAATTCTGTTGTATACTTTTACCAATTCCTTTTACTCATAAACATTTTTCATGCAGTTATTCCAAATCATATTCTTTCACAACATGAATGAGATTCATTTACAGACATCTCATCAAGAAGAAAGACTACAGAGAAAAAACTGGTTTTCTAAGTCTATTGTTTTTCTAAAGTTTATTGGTGGAGTTTTCCACTCACCTGATTCTCATCAACTTTTTTTTTTACTTTAAAAAATTCTATTTGTATAGTATCTATTTATGTATCTGTCTATAGTACCTCTTGAACTTGAAGATGTATTATATAACTAAATCACTTCTGCAGTGGACATGCCCAGGTATCATATGAAAATTTGCTTTGGGGTAGGTCTTTTGACTCTGGATCATATGTTATTGGGCGGCCAGAAACCTTTGTATACACCCCCTCATCAGATTGCCAGGCTCTTTAATTCAGAGACTAAGGGGGCTTATTTACAGAAGTGAATCATTTCCTTCAAAATATCCTTTACCCTATTTACATGCTTGCACATTCCTTCCATTTTGTTTTTCCCTTACTGCTTTACCAAGAGAATTAATTATCTAGAGGAAAAGGAACATACACTAAGTACATCTGAGATACAGGATGAGACACAGTATGTCATCTCTTAGGCCTGGCTAAGACCAGCAGCTGATGCTAAATGGTAAGGAACATGCACCAAATGTTTTTTAATCACAAAGTTAGCAATTAATTGCTCTTTAAAATACATTTTATGCTTCTTTCTGTCTATGTACATGAAATGCACATTTAGTACATGCCAAAAATTAAAGCATTATGGTTTAAATGTGACTGGCACGAAAGTCCAGAAATCAGAGTTAATGCTCCCACAGCAACTTTAATTCTGTCCGTGGGCACACACAGTGAAGTAAGTAGTAGTCTTTCACTTTGTGACAATACATATATCTATCTGTACTTGGTTTTTTTTTGGGGGGGGTAAGCAAAAGGTTCAGACCATCAGTTATAACTGGGAGAGAACCGTGGGAGAGAAAGAGAGAGACACATAGAGAGATACATGGAGAGAGACAGAGACATAGAGAGAAAAATGGAGAGAAAGGGAAAGAAAGATGGAGGGAAAGGGAGAAAGAAAGCAAGACAGAAAGCAAGGTAGAGAGAGAGACAGAAAGACAGATAAACAGAGATAGAAAGAGGAGGAAGAAAGGGGGAGAGAGAAGGAGAGAGGAAGGGAGAGAAAAGACAGATAAACAGTGACAGTCAAGAGACAGACAGAGAACATGCAAGGAAAAAAGACAAAGAGAGAGAAAGGGAGGGGGAGATAAAGACAAAGACAAAGAGAAAAGGAGAGAGAAAAACAGAAAGACACAGAAAGAGACAAAGAAAGTTATTCTCCATATACACTGTAAGAAACAATGTCCCCATGCCCAGTGTTGTGTAATCCTATAATGAAAGACTCTGCTGTGATGCAGACACTCAAGGGGATGGTTACTGTTGCTGTGGGAACCCAAACTTTGCATTTCCTGACTTTTGCGTAATTAAAATGTCAGCCTTAATGTGGCATTAATGGAGTTTGCCATTAAAAAAAATCTTCTTTGTTTTCTTCTCCAGAAAAAAAAAATGCTTTAAAAAGTTCAAAATGAAGAAAGTATTAAAAAATTTAAACACAGGGAATGGATTAGTGAGGCTGAAGAACTGACTGGAGTGGGGAAAAGAGAGGAAGGCTAATGGACACCAATAGGGAAAAATAGAAAATCAAGAGCTTACCACAATCTTCTCTATGGTATAAAGCTACAGTGAAATCATACTATCTCCAAAGCTAAAGTTAAACCCACCTACACAACAGTTTGTTAATGTGTAAAGGTTAAATTAAAAATAAAAAAACAAAAAAAAAACTGCTAATGTGTAAGTGCATTTTGGCTAAGACACAGAAATTAAAGTCTGATGTGGACAGAGTAAAATACCATAAAGTAACTGCACAGATATAGCAGTGAAAATGTGTTTGAGAGCAGGACTCTACCAAACAGGGTATCTCAGAGGAGCAAAATAAGGAAGAATCTGCTTCTTTTGTCTGTATTACTATTTGAAAGTTGTAATAAAAATTTAGGGTTATTTCTGTCAAAAATACATATTTCCATAGTTTGTCTAAATTTAACATAGAAACAAAGAGGCATTCTCAAACAGTGAGCATCATATGCTTAATAATATTCTGTGTTTAATAGCTCTGTTGAAACATTTAACAACAGCACCAGCCCAGCTCAGGTTCTCCATTTTGAGTTTAAAACTGCTCAGTCCCAAACATCTGTGGCTTTCCTGATCCATGTGTTCCAAAAGCACATCACTGTACAGTGTGTTCTTATCACTTGAATTTGTTTATACAGTTAAGTTTCTGAAATGTGTGAGCAGGAGGGAAGTTTAGATGCAGTTCAAGAATGCTAATAAGTGCACTGAAAATTGGTAAAAATTTCAGAAGAGATTAACTTCATCATTTAAGAAAAGCATTTCTCAGATATTTCTTTTCATTTTTGGTTTTCCCCTTCTAACTAATACTGGGATTACTGCAGTATTTAGAATGGTTTTTGCGGGCTGAGAACTTGCGAGCTCAGATTTGTTATCTTTTTGTTGTAATAATGTTTTGGCCACTATGTAGAAAAATGATGTTTTTAATCAATAGGTCCTGGGCTTTGGGTTGCTTTTCTAGTTAGGGTGAAGTTTTTGGAATAGTCTACTCATTCACATTTTCATACCTGACCCTCTTGGTGACCAGGAAGATCACCAATTTAGAGACCTAAAAGTCAGGGATGCAATGTGGAGCACTGCACAGAGAGAAGAAACCGGGCTCTCCCAAATACAAATCAATAAACTTGCCTCACTAGCCTGGTCCTAAGTTATTTCATCAAGCTGGGTGTCAATTTTCTCAGTTTTTTCATCTATAAATTGGGAAGAATGATACTGACTGACAGGAAAAGGATATTATAAGAAACCACTAAGAATAATATTGTCAAGCACATGACAAATAGAAAGGTGCTATGAAAATTCAGTAACCTGTGAATGCTCAGAACACCACACCCTAGTGAATGTTTCTGAAGTTAAGAAGACTAACATGTCAAAGACACTATTTTTAAATGCCCCAAATTTGTTAGTTATAAATGGGAACTCAAGCCTTTGCCATAAAGAAATTAAGATTTTAAGTTGACTTAATAGTAAGAATAAAATTTGGGAAGAAAAATACTCTTGAATGTGAGCAGACCATCCAAAAACTTTACTTAAAATAAACCTCTCTTCCCTCCTGCCTCAGAAAATCTTCAAATGGACAGATTTCTGTGAATCTTTCCCAAAGCAATTTTCAATTTGATTTTGAGGCTCAAAGCAGGACAAACTAAAACCTAAATATATTTTTCCAGAGAAAACAAAAACCAAACAAAATAGCAGGTTGGAACAGAGGGATAGAATCTATGTTGAAAATAAACAACCAAAAAAGAACCCTATAAAGAATGAGGAGATTTCTTCTTGGTCTCCCTCTTTTTCCCCCTCTACTTTTGTTAGTCAACCTATCAGACAGAAACCCACTAGCTTCTTTTGAATTAGTGGGATACTGTTGTATTGGGAACCCCATTTTCACATGATTTCAGATGATACACAGGAGCTTTGGGGAGCAAATTTGGAGTTAAAAAAGATATGTGTGGTAAAGTACAATGTTAAATAAGGCAAGAATATTTCTATTTATCAAAACAGTTAATTTTTCTTATGGCAGGCTGGGGTTAAAACTTCTATATGTTATCCCTAACACTATGGAAGGGAGCCAAGTCTTGAAGCTCAATGTGGAAAGCTCCAGACTTCATACTGTTCATACTAGGTTCATACATACATCACACTATGCCACCTTCCTGAGGGATAAGAAGAACATGTACACATGTCCATGGGCACAATGCCATCTTGTTTTCCAGTCTTTGCTGTAATCACTACAAATTACAATACAAAATTACTACCTGGTAAAAGGGTTGTCCCCTTCCTAGTATGCTGGACCACAAAACAAAATTCCTTTTTCTGGACTTGTAAAGGCAGCTATGTGGTTTGGTGGATACAGCACCTGAACCTGGAATCAGGAAAACTCCAATTCAAATCTAATCACAGACACTATGTGACCCTGAGCAAGTCACTTAACTTTATTGCCTCAGTTTCCTCATTTGTGAAACAAGCTGGAGAAGGATACAGCAAACCACTTTAGTACTGCTAGGAAAAGACAAAATGGGGTCACTACACAATTGAAACAATTGGATAACAATGTCCTAGGGTTGCTGGTGAGGATCAAAAGAGATAATAATTTGTAAAGCACTTAACAGAGCCTAGCACATAGCAGGTCTTTAATAAATGCTTATCCCCTTCCCTTTCCTTCTTTCCAAAGGTATCTTTACAGAGAAGCCAGCTGACCTCACAGACTTCAAAGTAGGAGATGATATGAATATCAAGGTAATTCTCCCTTCCCTGTTATTTTCTAGTATCAATTGATGAATGCCCTCTTGATAGAGAGGCAAAGAACTCAGGGAGTACAACTGAGACATGTGTTTTTGAACCTGTTAAGTGGGATAATTTGTTTTTCTTGATTATGCATGCTTGTGACAAGGGGTTTGTTTTTCTTTCTTTTTTAATGTAATGGGAGAGAAATAGGGTGGATTTTCATTAATTGAAAAAAAGAGTTAAAAAATAAGTTGGTAAGTACTCTTGACCAAGGCAAGAAGATTATCAAATCTTTGCCTATTAGTTTTGCCCTCTACCCAGAGGGGCCTGATGAATAGGCAAGGAAGATGTTAAGCTCATCCCACTTTTGGCTTCTTTGTGGAAGTCTATTGAATAGTTTTTCATCTGTACTGTTAGAGAAGTGTTGATGGGAGATTTGGAATCTCATTTTTCTCACTAACACTTTGATCTCTGTGAATGGGATTAATGGCATCCTTGTTTGACAATAATGCTTTTTTATTTTATTCACTGCCAGTTCTTTGCCTGTTATTAAATATTCTTTAAGCATACAGATCCAGGAGCTATATCTTAAAATTGAATTTTCTTTGGAATCAAAACCCAAAGACATTCTACACTGCCTCCTTTTCATTGTCTTAAATATTTGTTTCTCCTTTCAGGCACTGGGTAAAGTTTCAGAGAAGAAAAGGAAAAAAAAATCTAAACGTGATTTGTCAACTTTCTTAAAATAGAATTTGGAGAAGTGGCTCCCAGATCAGTGGGAAGACAGCAAAAATAAACAGCAATGAAGTGATTTTAATAGGGAAGAGCTCATTAGGCTGCCCACTTCCAAATTTAGCCCTGAGGCATTTTTTTTAATTAAAAAATATTTTTAACCTGAATTCTTATTGGCTCAAGTAAAGTCTGGGTGGTTTCTGAATTCTTGGAAACCATTTCCTTTTCTTCTGTTAAATTTATGCTATCCTTTAACCACTTCAAAATCAATTAAAATTATAAAGAGAAAAACTTAGACAAATGATATGGGATTCCAAGAACCAATGGGCATGTGAGATGAGATGTTTCATACACTTCCAAAATGGAAGTGTCCTTGAATCTTACTGGTCTTCTGAGGTCCAACATGTATTGTTCAATTTGGGAATGAAGGAAGTGGGGTTTTCTAATGTAATGTACACTAGAAAAGAGTAGCTAAAAAGTTTAAGTTGATAGATTCAAAGTAAATGCAGTCTTTTTCACTTAAACAACTCTCTGTGATCAGTGATGTGGTCATCCTATTTATATGATGATAATTTAAATATCAGTGGAGCTCTCAAACCAAAATGGTGGGAGGGAAAACCTTGCTTACAAATGAAACAGTCTGCTGCAATCCATTTAAATCAGATGAAATATACTGTTCTAAATACCACATAAGATACTGCCACTGAATTGGTGTACTCACAATCAGATGACCCGATGTGAGCGTGTGAGTTTGTCAGTGAATGTGTTGAGTGGATGAGGGCTGAATCTGGAGCTTCAAAGTTCAGGCAGGGAAGGCCTGGCTTGGCGCTGTATCCACTCGGCTGAGTAATCTCATTCTCCTCAGATGCCTTCTGGTTTTCAGCTGTCTTGGGTTTCTTCCTGAAAATAAACAAAGGGCCCTTTGAAGGAACTGACTGCATATTTGGGAAAAGGCATTTTTAGAATCTGTTAAAGATAACTTGATTTTTTTTTTCTGAAGGGGATGGGGGATGGGGGAGAGAGACAGGAGGTCCTGTATGTCCCTTGTTTTGAAACAAGCTGATCCTTGTTTTTCCCCCTGCAGTAATGGCCTAACTGAGAACACATTAAAGCATATGGGCCAAGTAAGCAGCTCCACATTTGGTCTCTGCTGACTGCATAAAAAAGACCCTGTCCCAGTACTTTAGACAACTTGAGCTACGTATGGCTGACATTATCCAAGAACACATCCTTTTTCATAATAGTTCTAACATGGTCTGGAAAAATACCAG
Source organism: Myrmecobius fasciatus (assembly GCA_023553655.1). Taxonomy (NCBI): domain Eukaryota; kingdom Metazoa; phylum Chordata; class Mammalia; order Dasyuromorphia; family Myrmecobiidae; genus Myrmecobius; species Myrmecobius fasciatus. The sequence goes on along the minus strand of JAJPUD010012620.1, from coordinate 23,636 downwards.
TGAAGGTTTTTTTTTTTTTTTTTTTAAGTTATAGCCATCTATCCAGCAATAGTCAGTGTGATTAAAAACATGCAAACTTCCCTTGTGAAACAGTCTATGGATATTCAAAATTATGTGGTATTGTTTTTTAAAACTAAATACATGACTTGAAAGTAAATTCCTAGCCCTCAGGCCTTAGATGAAACAAGTATTTAGCAGTCACTCTGGTGAATTAGTAGGTGAATGGGTGAAAAAGTAGGTAAATGAAGTAGGTGAAGGAACATTTTAACTCCCATTCCCTTAAGGATTATTTTAGGTAATGTTCTATTTTCATGGGTGGTTGGGGAATATAGGTGGGTTTTGCTTACTTCAATGACTGGGATATATTTGGAAAGGGTGAGGGAAATTGTAGGATAACTGCTATTTGATGCCAGAAGAAAGAAATCTAAAAAGCTATAGATCAGCTCAGCATCTTTCTCCTTCTCAACTTGTAACAAAAACAACACATAAAAAGTCCTCTGCTACAGTCTTCCATAGATGGTGACTAGAGGGATCATTTATGTTTTCCAGATCAACCAAGCATGTTGTTTTTATGGGTATAGAAATAGATTTGTTATATTTGTTGGAATGGGAATTTAAAATTCATATTCCTCAGCATTTACAAAGTAAAGATATCAAGATCTGGAAACAGGTGGCAAAATTGAACATCTTCAGAGAGAAGCAGAGATGGAAAGATAAATACCAAAATAAAAGAGAAGTGGGCAGTTAGGTTTTTTGATGTAGAGGAAACCAGTACAAATGAAACAAGGTATTCTATTATATGATTTGAGTATTTTTAAGAGAGGCTGTAATGAGAATCAATTGTAAAAAAAAGTCATAGACTGAATTATAATTAAGTTTTATTCCAATTCAAAAGCAGTTTCCCTACTCTGACTGGTTGCTCTATCTGAAGCTGGGATGGGAATTTTGTCAGGGAGGTACCAAAGAGTTAACTACATCAAGATAAGCATTATACACATTATATTTTCCACTTATATTTAGTATCTAAAGACTAAGGAAACTATTATATTAGAAAGATAAATATGGTCATTTCTATTATACACAGACCAACTCCATCCTGATTTCAGGTCCTAGTTGTAAATCTGAAAGAGATCTTAGAGTCCACCTAAAACAACTCCTTCACTTTATAGTTGGGGAAATGGAGGTTAAAAGGGGTTAAATGACTTGTTCAAATCATAAAAGTAGTAAATGGCAGAGCTAGAATTCAAATTCAAGCTTTGAGACTCTAAGTTTATGGGATTCATGAAGAGAAAATAAAACCTTTCCTGAAACAAAAGCGTGATAATTAAGATAAAACTTCACCTTCTTTTTAAAGTAAAAATTATTTTTCCCTTCATATAAATGCCCTTACTCCCCCCTCCTCCACTCCCACACTAATAATGTTTTCTGCCAAATATCTTGCACCACAGACTTCCTTATGTTATCACTGACGAGACTTGGTCTACTTTGGGGAATATTCATAGCTCACTGGGGTTATCTTTGGAAGACAAAAAACAAACACTTTAATATCTGTTTCTTTTAGTTACCATTTATTTTTTGCCTTGCTCCACACACCTACCCTTCTACCATTTTCCTCATTCTATAGCAAAAAGACTTTCCCCTGAGAACAGCTCCCATCTGACCTCTTCCAATTTTTTCTTTTGACCTCAATATTCTATATTTGAGACACATGAAAATATCAAAGGCATATTCGAAACAGTACAATTCAAAGGTCAAAAAGGCACAGGTAGGTCAATTAGATCCTATGAAGTCTGTCAAATGATATGGTGCCCAACTAACTTATCAAACAAAAAATGTCAACCTTCATTTATATATATATATATATATATATATATATATATATAATAAAATGCAAAAATCTGGCTGATTGGAGGGCAAGATAGCGAGTTTCATCAAACTCTTACAGCTGTTAATTCTTCTGTGGAGCCTTTAGAGGGCAGCAGGATACAAGCTGACTCCAAGCAGGATTTCAGGGAGACAAAATCCCCATTAGAATCTTCCTCCTGGTCACCATGCCAAAGGTTACTTAGTTTGCCAAACTCTCAGACCTCTCTCTCTCTCTTCCTCTTTCCTCTTTTCTCTCCCCCACCCCCGTTTCTTCCCCCCACTCTGCTTTTTCCTTTCTCTTTTATCATAATCGTAAAAATTACACACCCTGATGAAGTTTCTCTTCAAAAGGAAAAGGAAAGCCCAAATGAAAAAAGCCAACAACAACAACAAAAACCAAGCAGGGGAAAAAGGGGAAAGGGCGGAGGAGGAGTTTAAGAACAAGAAGAGGGCAGATGTTTTGTAAATATATGCAAAGCCAAACTGGGTGTACCCAGCACACATCCATAGACAACAGGCCAATCATTGTGCATTTCATCCAACCACATTGGCTGAGGACATTTTAAAATTAAAAAAAAAAAAAAGTAGCTTCAGGCACCTGCCTTTCAACGGTCAGCCTGGACCAAATGTCCCCCAAACGTCCAAACAGAACAAAACATTTTTCGTCTTCCCTCTGCACACATTTCTGTTCTGAAAAGAGTCTACTTCAAGGATTTGTTTTTAGATGACTGGCAGCTGAGTTAGATTGCAGGATCCAAATGGATTTTAACTCCCTCCTGACAGAAGCTGTTAAGTTTCTTGCCTAAATGAGGTAGTGGTTTAAGGCACTGCACATTAGTGACTTTTTCAAAATCAGTTCATATTGTATGCGTGATAGAAAATATGCCCCAAGAATTCTCAAGAGATATTGGATATTTAGAATGTCAGGTACATGGAAATCAGTCACATTTGTAACTTTACCATACACACACACACACACACACACACACACACACACACACCCCCCTACATTTCACAAGTTTTTTGTACATACTGTGCATATATAATAATGGCAATACATTTTTTGTCAACATATGGGAAATAAATATTTTATCTCTGTGAGCTCTTTCTGTTCTCTCTAGTCTGTGAAGAGTAGTGTTCTTTCACATATCCTGTGGGTTCCAACCCTCTCTCATACACATTAACCCATCCTCAACTTCTCAGACTAGTTAGATATGAAGTATTCAGTCTAATTCTAATTCTCCTGATCAGCCACCAAAGAGTAATTATTGGGTCATGATAAATTAGATCCAGACAGACAAATTCATATCCAAGGTTTTTGGGATGGCAACATCCCCTCTTCCCCCAATTGCTACACTGTCCTATCTCTCTTTTTCAAGTTAATTTGTTTTTAAAAATTTCTGGACCACCCTTAAGATAATTGGAGACATCCTGGGGTTGGGAGTAAGGGAGATAAACAAAACTATAGTCTTGGGAACCCCTATCCTTGAAACTTAAGATTTCAATTTAATTTTTAATTCAATAAACATTTGTTAATTGCCTCCTATATGCAGAACACTGGTAAGTGTTGGGGGAGATAAAAAGGTTACAAAAGACAGGGTCTCTCTCTTTTTTAGTATTTACAGACTTGCTTCATTTTAAAAATATAATTGGTGAACTAACTGAACTCAGAATTTTAACCTGAAGAAGATAAACAAAGGATTTTTTTATAGTAGTAATGGAAGCCATTTTAAGATAAGTATTTTTTCTTCAACTCTTTACTATCTTTCTTTATAACTTTCAATATTTATGCTTTCTGTATTAGCCATGCCTACTGTTATAGCAAAGATGATACCTCCTGAATTTGAGGGTCAGGCATTTTATAAATAGCCCATTTATTGAATCCTATCCAGCCCAAATGCAAATCAACTCTTAATTTTATTTTCTTAGTATTTGTTTTTAAACATGAAATCTATTGCTCTAATATCCATTTAAGACTTTTTTTTTTTGCCCACTGGAAATGACCTGATCCTTAATATGTCACATAGCAATTCTGTACTGTGATGACTCTCATACTATATGCATTAATACTATGTATTGGAGTTATCTGGGTTGGTTTTTTATTTCAGTGGAAGCTCACTTGAGGGTAGAAACTGTATTTTATTTGTAATCTTTCCTGGAATCCCATAAAGCACTCTATATACAGGTGGTACTTAATAAATGTTCATTGTATTGGACTATACAGTTTTATCCTCTCAGTCCTTTAAAAATTCTAAGTTAGTTTTTGAGAGATTAAGTTAACTTTATCCTATCTTTCTGAAAGGTCACACAATAAAACAGAACAGAATTAGAATTCCTCATTATCCAACTATCTACCAATTTTGCTGTCCAATAATGGTAAAACCACAGAATGCTCAATTCAGTGTATGTATTACAACATGCAAGAGCTATTTACTTAAAATACTTTTACCTTTGTATCCCTCTGGTGGCTAAGGATGTTCTCTGGGCTGTGGAACGAGAGACACTACGCCACAATCCTATCTTCTGAGTTTGCCTGCTCTCTGTTAATTACTTCCTATTTATCCTGTACATAGTAGCTAGCTTTGTTATGTTTGTTAGCATGTGGTCTTCTTCATTAGATTGAAAGCTCTTTGGGGATAGAGACTGTTCTTTGCTTCTTTTTGTATCTGAGGACAGTGCCTGGCATATAGTAGGCTCTTAATAAATGTGTATTAAATGACTGATTGATAGTACAGACAAAGTTTCTAATCAGCAGATGGAGCTGGATTTCATGAAGTGCCCTTGTCTTTCCCTATATCTCCCGTGTGCCCCCAAACCAACTCTGTTCTAATGTGAACTATAAAGCTTGTGGAGACTTAGTCTTGCCACAGAGGAATCCCCCCCCCCAAGTATCCCTTTTCTGGTAACTAATCCAGTATTCTTAGTCCTTTATATTCTTAAGAATGAAATAAAGTGTTTTACTAAAAATGGCATGCAGAAACCCCATTTTTGATCTTCTGCCATCTTTTTATTTTACAGTCCTCTAAACTCAGCAGTACTTTAAGGAATTCTAGAAAGAAAAGAGTTTGGGAACTTCTGCTCTTCTTTAGTAGCTTATGATTTGTTTAAACAGAATATCAGAGATCCATCCATTCCTTGGTTAGCAAAAATTATTTCTCAGGTTATGTGAAGGGTTAAAGATAAAAAATGGCTTGCTTATCCCCCTTGACTTCGTATTCCAAAGAGTCCTCAGTTATGGGAAGAGAAAATTATGGAGAATGCTACCTGCCTCATACCATATAGTAAGATTTTTAAAATGACAACAACTGGGTTTTTCTGAAATTGCTAATTATGTTAGTCTGCATGCATAGCTTTTAAATAATTCAAGCTTCTGGCTTTTCTAGTAAAAAAAATCAGATATTCATCTGCTATTTTTAGCAGTATTTAATGAATACTTTATATCAATCTTTCAGAGACTTTTTTTCCTGTAGGTATAGCATTCACATCCTCTTTAATTTCTTCACCCATCCTATGTAAGCAACAGAGAGGGGAAAGATCTAAAATGATCAAACTGAAGTATTACAAAATATATGTGCTTATATGTTTAAGTTTATCTATCTATCTTTCTGGCAAGAGTAGCTTCTCTCTCTCCACTCAGCTGCCAAAGTGATTTTCCATAAGCAAAGATATGACCATGTTATTCTCCCATTCAATAAACTCCAGTGGTTCCCTATTGTGTCTATGATCAAATATAAAATCCTTTGTCATTTAAAGCTTCTTAAGTCTTGGTGTCAACCTATCTTACAGATTTATACATTATTCCCCTTTCCACGATCTACAATCCAGTCAAATTGGCCTTCTCTGTTTCTTACAGATGAAACTTCTCCCTTCTCTGGTCATTCTCCATTCCATGCCTGGAAAGTACTCCCTTCTTATCTCTATGTCATAAAATCTCCAATTTCTTCCGAGATGTTGCTCAAGCATTAGTTTCTACAGAAAGCTTTTTCTGATTTCCTTACTTGATAGTGTCCTTCCTTTCAAGTAGCATACAGTTAACTACTTAGTACTTATAATATATATAATATTCACAAATTTGTATTTTATCCTCTCTAATAGAATGTAAGCTCCTTGAGAGTAGGGATTATTTGATTTTTTTCTTTATATCTCCAGCATTTAGCACAGTACCTAGCACATAGTAGGTGCTTAATAAATGCTCATGGTTTGACTGAATCCTGGATCTGAAGGTACAGAGATCTGGCGTGAGAAGCACAGAACCCTGAAAAGTCTCCAAACAGAAGAGCTGTATAGGTTGGGCACAGGGCATGACGATTTCACTAGATAATCATGTTAAAACACCAAGCAGGGCACACATACTTGATTAGGATGATGTGAAATAACAAGAAGCTTTGAGATCTGAGGAAAGTGTAACAGTGCTAGGTCAAAAGGCAAATATCTGACAAGAGCAATCACAGTCCCAGGGCAAGCACAGGTTACCAAGCAGAGGACCCCTCAAATCTATGAAGTGTTCAGAGTTGTACCATCAGAGTAATACCAACTCTGCCCTGGAAGGCCTCAGAATAGGAGGGTGTGCAACCAGATAGGACACAACTCACAGGGCCTAGCAACAATAATAACAAACTGTGAGAGACTGATGACCCAATTTCAGTTACCTTTAAACAAAAATTATACCCCAGGAAAATATCAATCTGAAATTTTACCTGCATTTATAATTGTAGTAACTGTTTCTTTCCTTTTGAAAAAAATATGCAGTGAATCAAAAAGTCTTTTATATAAGGCAGAAAATACTCACAGTAGTTTTCAGATAAATGGTGTTACTCTTCAGGTAAATCACTCCAAGGCTGGGACCTAGTGCAGATGTTCATTGGGGCAGGGAATAAAAAGTGGCTGCATCTGTACTGAGAAAAAAATAATAAGAATATGGTGAGGAAGCTTGTTATCTACTTCTTTATCAGCAAGAAGTCAGGAGGGGAAAAGATGGTCTAATAGAAAATCATGTCTTCTGGATTTCTTTTTCAAAATTTCTTTACAAACCATCCCTATGGCATGACATAGCATTAACAATATCTTGTCACTATGACAATTGGCCTCCAAGCCTATAAATTAAATAAGTGAAGAAAGAAAATAGTAGAAAATCTACTACTTACTAAGATCTGAGAGATGTCAGTAATCGACAAATATTCATAAACATACTGTTCAATTCTTCAAGATATATCTGTAAAATGTCCAAATCAATGGCCTAAAAGAAAGATAATCAGTCCAAGAAAAAACATGGCTCTATTTCATGCCTTTTTCTCCCTAACAATAAATTCAATTCTATATAATCTTAAGCAAAATGAATTAATTATGGTAGGTACTTAATACATATTGATTAATTGATAATGAAAAATAAATGAAAAGGAGAGTCTGGGGCATGGATGAGTAAACTCTGCTTTACAAGTTGCTAGCACTAACACACCTGGCAATTTTAAAATAAAAATATTGTATCAAGGCCTCAATGAATGTAGGAAGATAATGATTTTAATAGAATCAAGGAATTTCTTCAGCTCTTTGAGAAGCTACTGGCCCAGGTATGAAATCCTCAATGAAGTTTATCTCCTTTTCTCTCTTAAAGAAGGTACAGATCCCCTGAGAAACTTCTATTGCATAGAACTGTGACAAGACGCTCTAAAAATGAAAAAGTACTCCACATACAGATTCTCCATCTTAAACTTATAAAGGTTGTTTGCAACCTGTAAACATCATCATTACTTCTCTTGCCAAAGAACTCTTCTTCTCTGAACTTTCAAACATTTACATGTTACCAAGTGCCTTGAAAAAATTCAGGTAACTATTCAAAATGAATTCTAGATCTCTCCTTCTCCCCAGACTAATCTTCTTTTCCTAATTACTCTAAAGAAAGAATATTCAGAGAAACCGCTTCCCCTTACCTTTCATGAAAAAAGACAGCAAAACACTCCCTTAACATAGAGTATTCACAAATTGAGAAAATCAATTTTTCTAGAGTAGAACAAGGGTTCTGTACTAAAAGAGTTCATTTACCATTCCCAGGTGAGCACTATGAGTCACCAGAAAAGATGACCTGGAACTATTTATAGAAGACTCAAGGCTTTGTGGGTAGAACTTTGCTTCTCACATGAAGAACTTTTAAAAAATAGCAATATTCCTGTAACCACATAAACAAGCAAACTAGATTCAAAAATCCTTCATTGTTCCTGATAATCCTGTCACATGGCTTTGACAGACTATTAATGGTATATCATAAAGTCAGAACTCCTTTCTTTTTATTCCTGGCAACTACATTTATAAAGAAAATTATTGATCGAAATGTCCAGCATATTCAGATGAAAACCAAAAGGAAGCACATAAATCCACTGCATAATTAAATAAATGTAGATTTAAAAATATCTAAAATTCAATTTAAATTGTATATTTTATAATTATACTGAATGATAGCCTTCCCATCTTTTAATCAAGTCATTCTCTCTCTCTCAACACTGCTTCCTGCTGCTATGATCTTCTTTTCCCCTTGTGCAAATGGTGACCTACCTCTCCTCAGTCCTATATTTCCCTTCCAGCCTCAGCCTTAGTACACACCTGAGGTGTATATTAATCAGAACTACTGCATGGTCTGTCATGTTTTATTGCTTAAAGTACAGTTATACTCTGAAAAGTGATTCTGTTGTAATGACTTCATGGGGTTTCTTATTTATTCTCTTTCAATGACTTCCATATCCAATGTGTTCAGTTGGTAAGTCAAAAGATTTTTTTTTCTTGGCTACCAGCATCACAAAGTCTCCCTGGAATCTGGCAATCCAGCTGTTTTTTTTTTTCCGTCTCTTACATCATCATCAGAAATAAGGTATTTGCTATTGGAATACAGCAGGCAAGATTCTGGATGATGTTGGAGGTAGAACAGATTGTAGAACATTTTTCCTAAAGCTTGTTTCACTGTGCAAATTTATGAAAATATGTCTGTGAGGTATAGAAATTAGAAAAGTTAAGTAACACATCAAATACTAATAACTGCGGTAATTAGAAGAGCCCTATTATGATCTCTTGGTCTGCTGCACTTCCCAAGGGGCTGAGTGTGCACCCTATTCACTTCTTGTGGGCCACAAGCTCTGGCCCCATGTGCAACAAAATGGCTTTTGATTGCTTCCTTAAGTCCTTGTGAGAGTGGGAACAAAGTATAATTGGCAAATGAAACAAGAAGAGCTGCCCCTTCAACAGAGTATAAGAGTTGCAGAAAGACTACCATTACCTCCTTCTTGGGGTTCTGCATGGTCTAGGTTGTATCTTTCTCTTGTAATTCCAGCAGGAGATGGAAGAGATTTTTCTTCCTGACTGCCTTGCTTATCTCAAGTGATCATGGAGGCTATAGATTCACAGCAGTGAGAACACATGATTGCCTAGGCCAGCCTGATACTGAATCTCAAATGTCGAGTAATCTCCTTCCACATCTGCAGTGCAAGGGGCAGAGTAGCAGAAAAAGGGGTAGAATGCACTAAGCATCAACATATAATGTAGTTGCAATTTTTTCTCATGATAATCATAGTTTTTGTCTAGTTATCAATGAAAGGACATATAACAGGAAGAGCTCAATTTGATCGATCTTGACATTCTCACCATAAACCAAACTAGAAGACAAAAGGAAATTATAGGCAAATGGAAGGACAGCTCATAGGTTCTCCTTGAAGAAGCAAATAAAGAAGTTACTAGGGTTAATTTTATTTTGTGTCCAGAGGCAACAGGACACAGAATTTCACATGACTTTTGATTTTTATTGCATTATAAAAAGACCACCATGAAAATATCTGCAGTTTCTCTTGCAGAGGATGAAAAGGTAGGAAATTCTAGTAAAAACTTCATAAAACTTCCAAATTATGTCAAAACATACTTTGATACTCACTGACTTCACAGCAAAATTGGGAATAGGCAGGAATAATGAAAAAAAATATGTTGGAAAATGAGATTCAGAAGTAAAAAAAAAAAAGAAATCAAAATACTTATAGACAACAAAAAGCCTCATCCCTATACATTGTGGATATTCTGAAGAAAGAATTGGAAGGCACTAGACACAAAAGGAGGGCAGGAAATGTTTTAACCTTTCTTTGTCTTCCTGGTGATTAGCATAGTACCTGACTTATAATAAGTGGCTAACAAATTAGTGCTTGTTGACTGACATCACACAAAAAAATAAAAACAAACTGATTATATTTTAATAAACAGGAAATGACTCACTTATATTTCATGACTTGTTAGAGCAAAGATAAAAATTAATACAAATTCAGAAGAATAACAATTAGAAAAAAAGATATATATTTAAAATCACTCCAACTGGATTTATTTAAGTAAATTGATGCAAAAAATAGAAATTGGATAAAAGAAAGGATGTTCTTATCAATTACAATGATTTTATACAGGGGCAACTAGGTGAATGCAGGAGGACCTGAGTTCAAATCTGACCTCAAATTTAAATTAACACTTCCTAGCTGTGACCCTGGTCAAGTCACTTAACCTCAATTACCTCAGCAAATAATAATAATAATTCCATACAAAAGTTTAGCCACTGTGGATCAAATGCTATAACAAAAACAACAAAAATTGAGCCTATCAACTTTTTAGTCAATAAACACTTGACTTACTTGCCAAATGAAGAGATTGGAGAACCAACAGTACATAGATACAGACTATAATCATGACTGTAAAATCTTATGGAAAAGAAGGGAGGGCAACTAATTATAAACAACATTTCCTTATGAGACATAAACAGTAGAAGGAAAAACCAGTTTAAAGAAAGCTTAGTGACCAATTAAGCAAAGCCATTCTGAGGGCATTTAAGAATAACACTGAAAGGAAGATAATACCAAATAAGAGATATAAAATTTTCATTAAGTTATTTTTCCCCATCAAAGACAGTAAAGTTATGACATCTTGACCCTGACATTATATTCTTACATATGCTCACAGAGGAAATGGAAATGGCACCAAAGAAAATAATGATGAGAAAAGTAGACTAGGCCATGTCTATGCAGAAATGATCTATGTTGTAGGTAGGATAATTTTGAATTCCTTTATAAATCAATTCACAAGGTATATAAAGGAAGGAGAGATATCAAATTCATGGGAAGATTATCAGACTTTATTATTAATCAAAAAAGTGACTAAGAGACTATCACTACTGAACCAAATGCCTACTTTCCAATATATATAAAATGTTTACGGCCTACCACACTTCAAGAGAATTCTTGAGGATATCAGAAGAGAGTAGGGAGACTTTTGTAAGCAATATTCCATAGTAGATCATACTTTTCCCATAAAACAATTCGCTGAAAGATGTAGAAGACAGAAAATCCCAATGGGCTTATTATTTATTGACTATAAAAAAAAGAAAATTTGGTTTGGTAGAGCAAAACAATGCCTTAAAGGCCATCTTCCAAAAAGATATCTCCCATGCATATGTCGAAATTACACAAGGTTCTTTGTAATGCAGAGTGCATCACGTTTAATAACTCTCTAATGATTAGTATCAATGAGGCATAAAACAGATGTATGTTTGCCAAAAGCATTCACCACAGTGATGTGAGTGAAATGGTACAGAGTTATGCCAATGAAGGATGCCCTATAGATAGTAAGGTCTGCCAGATGCTCCTGTTTGCGAATGACATTGTGCTGACTGCATCAAGCCCTGAAACATTATAGGGTATTTGATTTGGCCTAACTATCTGGCTAGGAGAAAAAAAAAGTGGATAAGGAATGTCTACTATTTAGACTGTGATATGCAGTTGAATCCACTAGTGTGTACGGACATGTACATGTACACATATACACACACATACAAATATATAATTAGCTTAGTACAGAATTGGACAGAAAGAGGAGAGTAGTCTGGATTGCCTTTGGGAAAGCATAAAGTTATTTGGTAACTTGTCAAGATTCTCACTGAAACAAAGGAACCTTTTTCTAAATGCTAATATTCTTCTGGTGATGCTGTATGGTTATCAGTCATGGAACACTACAGTCTGAAACAAAAAGTGAAATGTAGGATCACCCAAAGGGCTCGAAAAGGTGGATATAAACAGTCTGAAATATCACAAACAAGAATTTAAGAAGTGTAATAAAGGAGATTATCAAATGTATGAAGAGGAAAAAAAAATATGGACCGATAAGATGAGAACAAGAGATAACCAGTAGATAGGCTGTACCTTCCACTGGTATCCTTAAATTTACTAGAGAAATGGAGGAAGGACCTCATTATGTTGGATGCCCTTGGCATCCTTTGGAAGGCAAAGATAATATATATATAGGATGAAAAGGAATGGATAGTTTGTGATTTGCATTATTAGAGGAAGTAACTTCCATGATGAAGTTAAAGGTTCACTGGACTACCTGAAAGGACTATGGAAAATTCTGAGGATACAGAGATGAGAAACAACAAACTTCTTTTTTTTTCTTTATTAAAGCTTTTTATTTGCAAAACATATGTATGGGTAATTCTTCAACAATGACCCTTACAAAGCTTTCCCTTACAAATTTTCCCCCCAGTCCCCCACCTCTCCCCTAGATGGCAGGAAATCCACATGTTAATTATGTTAAAATACTTGACAAATCGATTATATGTATACATATTTCCACACTTATCTTGTTGTGCAAGAAAAATTGTGTCTACAAGAAAAAAAAATCTGAGAAAACAACAAACTTCTGATCCTTAAAGTATTTATATTGATAGTACTAAGAAAAAGGTTGACTTGGAAAGACTGAAGGTAGCTACGGAGTCTATGAAGTTGTTCAAGACACAGTCCCTGCATTCAGCATCCGTACTAATGCCATCTCACCTCACAATTCTTTGTCTTCCTCTCTTCCAATGACCTTTATATTTACTCTATTTCAGACATCCAACAGGCACTGCCCCTTATTATTTTTTTTTCTTTTAAAGAAATGTTTCAATTTATTTTAAACATTCTTCTTTTTAAATTTTTTTTAAAATTTTATTTTATTTGCATAACATATGTGGGGGTAATTCTTCAACAATAACCCTTACATAGCTTTCCGTCACAAATTTTTTCCCCCCAACTTCCCCACCCCTTCCCTAGATGGCAGGATATCCACTACATGTTAATTATGTTAAAATATTGGCAAATCGAATATATGTATACATATTTCCAAACTTATCATTGTTGTGCAAGAAAAATCTTATCTACACAAACGATATATCAGATAAAGGAAACACAATGTAAGCAAACATCAATCAAGGAGTATGAGAATGTTATGTTGTGGTCCACATTTCGCATCCCTCTCTCTGGGTGTATATGGCTTTCTTCAGTGAACAATTGGAGGTGGTTTGAAACATTTCATTGTTGAAGAGAGCCATGTCCATCAGAATTAATCGTCATATAGTACTGTTGTTGCCGTGTATAATGATCTCCTGGTTCTGCTCATTTCACTCAGCATCAGTTCATGTAAGTCTCTCCAGGCCTCTCTGAAATCATCTTGCTGGTCATTTCTTACAGAACAATAATATTCCATAATATTCATATACCATAATTTATTCAGCCATTCTCCAATTGAAGGGCATCTATTCAATTTCCAGTTTCTAGCCACTACAAAAAGGGCTGCCACAAACATTCTTGCACATGTGGGGCCTTTTCCTTTCTTTATGATTTCTTTGGGATATAAACCCAATAGAAATGCTGCTGGGTCAAAGGGTATGCACACTTTGATAACTTTTTGAGCATAGCTCCAAATTGTTCTCCAGAATGGTTGTATCCGTTCACAGCTTCACCAACAATGCATAAGTGTCCCACCCCTCCCACAACCCCTGCAACATTCATCATTAACTTTTCCTGTCATTTTAGCCAATCTGACAGGTGTGAAGTGGTACCTCAGGGTTGTCTTGATTTGCATTTCTCTGATCAAGAGTGATTTGGAGCACCTTTTCATATGACTATAAATAGTTTTAATTTCATCCTCTGAAAATTGTCTGTTCATATCCTTTGACCATTTATTGATTGGAGAATGGCTTGAATTTTTATAAATATGAGACAATTCTCTATATATTTTTGAGATGAGACCTTTATCAGAACCCTTGAATGTAAAGATGATTTCCCAATTTATTACTTCCCTCCTAATCTTGTCTGCATTGATTTTGTTTGTACAAAAACTTTTTAACTTAATATAGTCAAAGTTATCTATCTGGTTTTCAATTAAGAGTTCCAGTTCTTCTTTGGACATAAATTTATTCCATCTCCATAGGTCTGAGAGGTAAACTATATTACATTCCTCTAATTTACTTATAGTATCACTCTTTATATCCAGATCATGAACCCATTTAGATCTTATCTTGGTATGTGGTGTTAGATGTGGGTCAAGCCCTAATTTCTTCCACACTAGTTTCCAGTTTTCCCAGCAGTTTTTGTCAAATAGTGAATACTTATCCCAAAAGCTGGGGTCTTTGGGTTTATCAAAAACCAAATTGCTATAGTTATTGCCTAGTTTGTCTTGTGATTCTATCCTATTCCACTGATCGACTACTCTATTTCTTAGCCAGTACCAAATGGTTTTGATGACCGCTGCTTTATAATATAGTTTTAGATCTGGTACAGCAAGTCCACCATCGTCAGCCTTTTTTTTCATTAATCCCCTTGAAATTCTTGACCTTTTGTTTTTCCAAATGAACTTTGCTACTATTTTTTCTAGATCTGTAAGATAATTTCTTGGGAGTTTGATTGGTATGGCACTAAATAAGTAAATTAGTTTGGGTAGTATTGTCATTTTTATTATATTCGCTCATCCTACCCATGAGCATTTTAAGTTTTTCCAATTGACTAGGTCTGATTTGATTTGTGTGGAAAGTGTTTTGTAATTTAGTTCATATAGTTCCTGACTATCCCTTGGCAGATAAATTCCCAAATATTTTATACTATCAACAGTTATTTTGAATGGAATTTCTTTTTGTATCTCTTGCTGCTGAACTTTATTGGTAATATATAAAAATGCTGATGATTTATGTGGATTTATTTTGTATCCTGCCACTTTGCTAAACTTGTGAATTGTTTCTAGCAGTTTTTTAGTTGAGTCTCTAGGGTTCTCTAAGTATACCATCATGTCATCTGCAAAGAGTGATAATTGGGTTTCTTCACGACCTACTCTGATTCCTTTTATCTCTTTTTCTTCTCATTGCTGAAGCTAACATTTCTAATACAATATTAAATAGTAATGGTGACAGTGGGCAGCCTTGTTTCACTCCTGATCTTATTGGGAATGGTTCTAGTTTGACTCCATTACATAGGATGCTTGCTGAAGGTTTTAAGTAGATACTACTAATCATTTTAAGGAAAAGCCCATTTATTCCTATACTCTCCAGTGTTTTTAATAGGAATGGGTGTTGGATTTTATCAAAGGCTTTTTCTGCATCTATGGAGATAATCATATGGTTTTTATTAATTTGGTTATTAATATAATTGATTATGCTAATAGTTTTCCTAATATTGAACCAGCCCTGCATTCCTGGTATAAATCCTACTTGGTCATGATGTATTATCCTGGGGATGACTTTCTGTAATCTTGTTGCTAAAATCTTATTTAAAATTTTTGCATCAATATTCATTAGGGAAATGGGTCTATAGTTTTCTTTCTCAGTTTTTTCCCTACCTGGTTTAGCTATCAGCACCATATCTGTGTCATAGAAGGAATTTGGTAGTACACCTTCTTTCCCTATTTTTTCGAATAGTTTATATAGTATTGGGATTAATTGTTCTTTGAGTGTTTGGTAAAATTCACATGTAAATCCATCTGGTCCTGGAGATTTTTTCTTAGGGAGTTGATTAATAGCTTGTTCTATTTCTTTTTCCCGAAATAGGGCTATTTAAATAATTTATTTCCTCTTCTGTTAATCTGGGCAATCTATATTTTTGTAGATATTCCTCCATTTCATTTACATTATCAAATTTATTGGCATAAAGTTGGGCAAAGAAACTCCTAATTATTACTCTAATTTCCTCTTCATTGGAGGAAAGTTCTCCCTTATCATTTTTGAGACTAATAATTTGATTTTCCTCTTTCCTTTTTCTAATCAAATTAACTAAAGGCTTATCTATTTTGTTGGTTTTTTCATAAAACCAACTCTTACTTTTATTTATTAATTCAATAGTTTTCTTATTTTCAATTTTATTGATCTCCCCTTTAATTTTCAGAATTTCCAATTTGGTATTTAATTGAGGGTTTTTAATTTGGTCTTTTTCTAGCTTTTTTAATTGTAAGCCCAGTTCATTAATCTTCTCCTTCTCTGTTTTACGCAAGTAAGCATCTAGAGATATAAAATTATCCCTTATAACCGCTTTAGCCAAGTCCCACAAATTTTGGTATGTTGTCTCATTGTTGTCATTCTCCTGGATGAAATTTTCGATTGTGTCAATAATTTGCTCTTTCACCCATTCGTTCTTCAGGATTAGATTATTTAATTTCCAAATAACTTGTGGTCCATTTTCTCCTGGCCTTATATTACATGTGAGTTTTATTGCATCATGATCTGAGAAGGATGCATTTACTATTTGTGCTTTTCTGCATTGGATTTTGAGGTTTTTATGCCCTAACACATGATCAATTTTTGTATAAGTTCCATGAACCCCTGAGAAAAAAGTATACTCCCTTCTATCACCATTCAATTTCCTCCAGAGATCTATCATACCTAACTTTTCTAGCCTTTTGTTAACCTCCCTAACTTCTTTCTTATTTATTTTGGAATTTGATTTATCTAATTCTGAGAGAGCAAGGTTGAGATCTCCCACTAGTATAGTATTACTGTCTATTTCTCCTTGCATCTCTCTTAACTTCTCCTCTAGGAATTTGGATGCTATACCACTTGGTGCATATATGTTAAGTATTGATACTGCTTCATTGTCTATGGAACCCTTTAGTAAAATGTAGTTTCCTTCCTTATCTCTTTTAATTAGATCTATTTTTGTTTTTACTTGATCCGAGATAAGGATTGCTACCCCTGCCTTTCTTTGTTCACCTGAAGCATAGAAGATTCTGCTCCAGCCCTTTACTTTCACTCTGTATGTATCTCTATGTTTTAGATGTGTTTCTTGTAAACAACATATTGTAGGATTCTGGCTTTTAATCCAGTCTGCTACCCGCTTCTGTTTTATGGGAGAGTTCATCCCGTTCACATTCACAGTTAAAATAACTATATCTGTATTCCCTGCCATCTTATTTACCCAGAGTTATGATTTTCTCTTCCCTTTCCCCTCTCTCCCTTCCCCCCTCCCCAGTACTTTGCTCTTGAAGACCACCTCCCACCAATAATCCTCCTCCCTTTAGAGTCCCTCCCTCCCCTTTATACCTTTCCCCTAATCCTTCTATTAGTTTATCCCTTTCCTTTTCTTCCCTCCCTCCTACCTTCCCACAAGGAGGGTCAGTGCTTTCTTTGAAGCCAAATGTGTCTGATATACTCTCTTAGAGTCCAATCTAATGAGAGTAAGGTTTACACAATCAATACTCATCGCCCTCCCTTCTTCCCCTCAATTATATTAGATCTTCTATGTCTCTTTATGAGATTTTGCCTTATTTTACCTCCTATATTTTTACTTTATTTTGCCTCCTTTTCCCCCCTCCCCCCTTTTTCTTTTTCAGTATGGTATCCCTTCCACCTCTAATTTCTTTTCCATTATTATCAAAGAAAAATCAAATTATACTGCCATTCTTTAAAGGATACCTATAGTAGGAATATAGTTCTCCAGAGTTTTCCTTTTTACCTTTTTATGTTTCTCTTGAGTTCTGTGTTTGGAGGTCAAATTTTTTGTTCAGATCAGGTCTTTTCATTAGAAATAGGTGAAATTCTCCTGTATCATTGAATGACCATCTTCTTCCCTGGAAGATGATGCTCATTCTAGCTGGATAACTTATTCTTGGCTGTAATCCAAGTTCTTTTGCCTTTTGGAATATCTGGTTCCAGGCCCTTCGATCCTTCAATGTGGAAGCTGACAGATCCTGTGTAATTCTAATGACAGTTCCTCGGTATTTGAACTGTTTCTTTCTAGCTGCTTGCAATATCTTTTCCTTGGTGCGATAGTCCTGAAATTTGGCCACGATATTCCTTGGGGTTTTAATTTTGGGGTCTCTTTCTGGAGGTGATCGGTGAATTCTTTCAATGCCAATTTTGCCTTCTGATTCTAAAACATCAGGGCAATTCTCTTTCATGATTTCCTGGAAGATAGCATCCAGGTTCTTTTTTTCATCGTGGCTTTCAGGGAGTCCGATAATCCTTAAATTGTCTCTCCTGGATCTGTTTTCCAAGTCAGTTGTTTTTCCTAGGAGATATTTCATATTTTCTTCTATTTTTTCATTTTTTTGTTTTTGTTTAACTGATTCTTGAAGTCTTTTTGAGTCATTTACTTCTATTTGTTCAATTTTAATTTTTAAAGTATTATTTCCTTCAGTTATCTTTTTTAGCTCCTTTTGTAGCTGGCCAATTGAATTTCTTGATTCAATGCATTCTTTTTCCATTTTGCCAGTTTTATTTTTCAGTGAATTGTTGTCTTTTTCCAATTCACCAATTTTGTTTTTCAGTGAATTGTTGTCTTTTTCCAATTCACCAATTTTGATTTTCAGTTCACCATTTTTATTTTCCAGTGAATTGGTGATTTTTTCCAATTCACCAATTTTGTTTTTCAGTGAACTGTTTTCTTTTTCCAATTCACCAGTCCTATTTTCCAGTTTTTGATATTTCTGTTGCCCTGATCTCAATTTATTTCCCCATTCTTCTTCTAGCTCTCTTTTGAGATTCTTAATGTAATCATCCAGGTAAGCCTTCTGAAAGGGAGACCAACTTAAGTCTGCCTTTGTGGCTTCATCTGGGATTGTTTTCATAATGTCAGGATCTGGGGACTGTTCTATTTTTTCTCCGTAAAAGCTTTCTATGGTGAGAGCTCTCTTCTGCTTCTTGCTCATGATTTAAAGTTGGGATATTGGTCAAAACCAGAGAAAACTGCAACGATTTGTATTTGCCCTGGGGCAGTTTGCCGAGTTGACTTCCGGTCTGAGGCTGGTCGAGCTAGATTCGCACTAGGACCACGTTTTCAGCTGGTCTCGATCCACCCTTTTCCAAACTGCCCCTTATTATTAGGCTTAGTTGCTTTAAAATCTTTAAAGTCATGTACTTTCTAATAACAACTTGCAATTTCCCACATACTTTCACTCTTCACTTTGCTCTCGCTAATTTTTCTCATTAATCAATCATTCAAAAAGAATTTATTAAAAACCTACTATGTGTCAAGTATTTGCTAGGTACCAGGGATACAAAGAAAGGAAAAATATAGTTCTGGATCTCCAGACGCTTATACAACAAGGGGGAAAAAGAAGAAAATAACTATTTACAAATGAGGTGTAGAAAGAGTAAATCAGGGGGAAAACATTAACATTAAGGGACACTGGGAAAGACTTCTAGCAGAAGGTAAAAATTTAATTAAAATTTTAAAAAAGCTGGGGGAAAGCCAAGAGCCAGGAGGGAGAGTTGTGGGCATGTGGGGCAGCAAGTGAAAGTGCCTGGAGCTGGGAGATGGAGAGCCTAGTGAGAGGAACAGCAAGGTTGTATTACCAGTGATTACAGAGGGCTTTAAAAGCCAGAAGACTTTTATATTTGACTCTTAAAGCAAAAAGGAATCACTGGAGCTGATTGAATAGGAGGGCAATTAGTCAGAATTGTGTTTTAGAAAGGCTTATTGACAGTTTAGTGGAGGATAGCCGTAAATGAGGAAATTCTAGGTAGGGGGATCAATCAGCAGGCTACTCTCCTAATCTCAAGCGTGAAGTGATTAAGTACTAATGTGATGAAGAGGAATGGTGTATAAACAGGTAGGTTGAGGCCAGAATGTAAAGCACTTTAAATGTCAGAGGAGTTTATATTTCATCCTAGAGGTAAAGTGACATGGTCAGAACTATACTTTAAGAAAATCACCTTGGTGGATATATGGAGAATGAACTGGAATAGAAGAAAGTGAGGTTTAAGGATCAAAGATAAACCTAAATTTCTTCCCATTCCAGGCAGGAAAATCAAATAAGAAGCTATTTCAACAGTCCACGTAAAGGTGGTCAGAGCCTAAATTACAGTGGTGGCTCTGAAGAGAATGAAGAAGGTCTAAGAGATGTAGAATTAGAAAAATCAGAAAATGAAAAAGTTTGGCAACTTGATGGATATGCGAATTGAAACAGAATAAAGAGCTGAAGGTGGCTCCTTGGTAGAAAATCTAAGTGACTAGAATGGTGATAGTACTTTTGATGAAAATGGAGTGTATTTGAGGAGGAAGAGGAGGAGGAGAGAGAAAGAAGGAAAGAGAGAGTGTGGGACAGTGTTTTGGGTTATAGTGAGACAACAGTAGTGATACAGAAGATAGAGACAAGGAGGAGTATTAAAACAGATGAAGAACTACCAATAGAAAATGCCACCCCCCTTCCAACCAGAGTTCTTCCTCTCCATATTCATGAGTATACATGAGGAAAGAGTAGATAAATGTCAAATGAGGAAGAGAAGTAGAGAAGAATGAGAACTGAGGAAAGATTAACAGATTTTCTAACTAAGATATCATTAATAACACAAGAGAACAATTCTAGTTGAGCAATAAACTTGGATGGCAAATTGCAAAGTAAGTGAGAAGAGGAAAAAGGGAAGCAGTAGTTCTGCATTTTTCCTATTACACTCTCTCATATAATGTCCATTACCTCTTCAAATCCAGCCTGAGTTCTCAATAATCCTCCTCCTCCTCCTTAGAACTCCTATTTCACTTGTGTGAATTTCCATCACTAAGCATACACTATTGATTGTTATTTATCTTTTTGAATAAGTATTATTTCCCCTATCAAATTATCAGCTTCTTGAAGACAGATGCTTTTTCTTCTCAGTGCCCAGCACAACACCTGGAACATAGCAGGTATTCAACAGCTATTTATTTGTTTATAAGGGTTAAAATTAATTATGACTTGACATTAATATAAATGGATGTAATATACAACTCTAAAACTGGATTTCTCTTACTACTCTTCTCTTTCACAACATCACAGGAGAAGATATAATAAGTTGTATGTCAGGTTAATGTAATGTTACAAGCAGATATTAAGGGAAACTAAGTTTGCTGATTGAAATGTTCACTAATAAGCTTGGGCTCATTTAGCTCAATAATAGTGAGAGGTGGTGGTAGAGCTGGGACCAAAAACAGGATCTCTTTTATGTCCAGTCAAGAGAATTTTTCTCCTGAAATAGCAATATATGAGAGAAGCATATTCTATATTCCACTCATTAAACTACAGCAATAAATGCCTTTCATGTTTCAAGACAATAGGAAATATCCACACTGAATCTGGTCTAGAAAATATTTTGTTACCTTCTTGGATACAAAGTACTATGGAATGCAAAATAGCATTATAAAGTTATTTTATAAATGAAAATGTTTTATATATCTGTATTAATACAGTTATACAGCTTACATAACTATGACATAAAATAAGCAATAGCAAAATATGCTGCAAATATAAAATTCTCTGTGACTGCTTAATACTATTCACAACAGCTTATTATGGTAATAGTTATTATTAGAAAGAAAGAAAGAACCATTCTTTTTCTCAACTTGGGATTTCAGGGCATTATTAGGTTATTAATTTTTGTTGCCCACCTGCATGCCTAAAGATAATTTTTGGTATTTTTTAAATCTTGAAGGAGTGACACTGAAAGGTGATTGCTTGTTTGATGAATAAAAGGCTACTGAGAAAAAGATTATCACCTATTTTCTGAATGCTTACAAGATCATTGATTTAGAGCTGAAAGGGACCTCTGAGCCCATATAATCCAGACCTTTCATTTTTTTCAGGGAACTGTGGTTGAGAGAGAGGTTAACTAATTTGCTTATGGTTATAGGCTCCAGTAGCAGAATTTGCCAGGTATAGAAACTGAACCCAGTTCTTTTTGATTCTAAGTCTAGAACTCTGCATCATGCTCTACCCCATATTTCTGAGTACCTCTCTTAAATTTTTTTTCTATTCTTGTATCTGGTTTTTCTTTTCTTCTTCTGTAAGCAAATTTGAATGGATGGAACACTGATGCCCTTGTCATTGTCAAGACTCAGTCAAAACTGTTAAAAAAGCAAACCACGTACCAAGTCACGCATAAAGCTCACTGGATCTGGGAAATCAGAAGACCAGGGAGTAAATTCTGAAGCTTAGAAACAACTTGGGGTCATAGTGGATAGTGAGCTGAACCTGGAAGACCTATTAGCTGAGAAAGTCATTTAATTTCTCTATCTGTCTCAATTTCCTCAGTTGTGAAATGAAGATCATAATAGTACCTACCTTACAGTGCTGTTGTGAAGATCAAAAGAATTATTTGTAAGCAATTAGTACAGTGTCTGGCACATAGTACCTTATCCTGCAGGTCAACCCCTGTTCAGGATGATCAAATCTAGACCCAAAGATTTACGATATGAGTACTACTAGACTTATATTCTTATAACTACTTAGTATTTATTTCTTCCACCAGGAGTCATTGAAGGGAATTAAGAAAAAGCTCAGAGTTTGGGGAAACTGACAGCCAGGCTAGTTTCATTCAGATTTCTAGAGATGAGTAAGAAGAAAAGTATTGGCACAAGCTCCAATCACATTCCAATTTTACCTCTTCCAGTATACTGATATATAGCATCATTGGAGGAAAGTTAATTGTGTAGCTGAGTCAGATATTTTATTTTGGTTCCAACTTTTCCCAGAAGGAGCCACTGAGAGTTCAGAGCAGAAATGCTAGTGACAGTCAGAGGCAAGTACATATGTGACCAATGTGCTGAATAGAATCAGGGGATTAGTATAGAGAAAGCTGTCTGTGATAAAACATTGCAGTTTTTCAAGGCCTAGTCTTCTCCTGTGAAAACCACAAATGCACATGAAATCACCTGGCAACTCCAGGGGACCCAAGAGATTCAGAATTAGCAGTAACCTCTTCTTCTGATAACCTAAGTGCTCTGATTGAGAGGCAGAAGGTATCAAGAGAATGGCTGTACTAAGCCGGCATCGATTTCTCTAGCCTTTGTCTGTGTCTGGTTTCTGTCTCGTTTGGAGGTGGTTACTGTTACTACAAGCAGTATGAATCATGTCTCTGTTAAAAAACAGAGCTTCAATTGTCTTACATAACCCTTGGTAACTGAATGTCTAATAATAGCAAGCCATTTCCAGGTAGGGAATCTGTCTACCTCCCAGACACACACAGAGACACATAGACACACACAGAGACACATACAAAGACACACACATAAACACAAAGACACACACAGACACACACAGATTCACACTGCTCCCAAAGCTTTCCTGTATAGTCAGCCAGACAAGGAGGAGACTCACAGGGCATAGGGGACAGGAAAGCTTGAGTTTACTTATATTTCTGTATATATTGGATAAATCATGAGTTATTTGATCCCTGATATTTCAATTGAGCTAGCTAACTGAATGTCAATATGAAGAATAAGCATACTTCTTTTTCAGCAATGTGAAATGACAAAAGACTAGGTAGCAACAGACAGCTTCTAGAATACTTCATTACTCTAGCAAAACCCCACACCAGAAATCTAGAGAATGAGTTTTACTGGATACACCACAGTTTTCGCAAATATCACCTAATTTTTGCAGGCACTCCCTAACCTTTTCTCCTTCACTTGTCCAGAGATAACATTTCAAAGCTTTTTGACTGTAGTAACTGCAGAATTTCCCATGGCCAGGATGCAATAGAAAACAGGACTGTT
>JAJPUD010012619.1:0-48463 GCA_023553655.1 Myrmecobius fasciatus | reverse complement strand
TTTTTTTGATCATGAGTTTTAGGTAGACCACTAAATTAATTCTCCTGGATGTATTTTCCAAGTCAGTTGTTTTTCCAATGATGTATTTCACATTTCCTCCCTAATTTTTTTTCATTTTTTTTTGGTTTTGCTTTTGCTTTATTGTATTTTGATTTCTCATAAAGTCATTAGCTTCCATTTGCTCGTTTCTAATTTTTAAGGAATTATTTTCCTCATTGAGTTTTTGTACCGCTTTTCCCAATTAGACAACTTTGCTTTTTAAGGCATTCTTCTCATTAGCTTTTTTGTATTTCCTTTTGCCCCACTCAATTCTTTTCCTAATTTTTCCTCTCTCTCTCTTTTACTTAATTTTCAAAGTTCCTGGCCTGAGCCCAATTCTTATTTTTCTTGGAGGCTTTGTTTGTAGGAGCTTTGACTGTTATCTCCTCCTAAGTGTGTTTTAATCTTTCCTTGTCACCAAAGTAACTAACTTTCTATAGTTAGAAACTTTTTTTGTCATATGCTCATTTTCTTAGCATATTACTTGGCTTTTACAACTCTGTCTCCAGAGTGAAAAGTGCACTGTCCCAAGTTTCAGGAATTTTGTGTAACTTTTTTCAGAGATCCTTCTAGGAACCTGACCACAAGCCCTCTTTTCTACCCTAGAACTGTTAGGATGTCCCCACCCCATTATAGCTGTAAGATCTAGTGTGCTAAAGCATCAGAATCCTGGTTTGCTGGCTCTGGGCCGGGGCTGGGGCTGAGACTTCACTGGTATGGCTTGCACTGGGATTCCTTGCTGGACTCTCACCATGTTGTCACAAACCTCTTCTACTGACCTTGATGTCTCTGTGCTGAGAGACCCAGAAACCATCAGTACTGATGCTGATTTAGAGTCCCGACACCT
The DNA here is from genome assembly GCA_023553655.1 of Myrmecobius fasciatus. Classification (NCBI taxonomy): domain Eukaryota; kingdom Metazoa; phylum Chordata; class Mammalia; order Dasyuromorphia; family Myrmecobiidae; genus Myrmecobius; species Myrmecobius fasciatus. The sequence goes on along the minus strand of JAJPUD010012619.1, from coordinate 47,577 downwards.
GTTTCTACTTCAGTGGCATGGAGTCAGGCTAGGCTGGGGCTGATTTAGCACGGCCTACACTAGGACTGAATATTGGACTCCCATCCTGGTGTCACAGATCTTTTCTGCTGATGTCAGCTAGAAAATGTTCTACTTAGTCTTTTGGGGTGTTCTGATTGTCTAAAATTTGTTTAGAGTCATTATTTAAAGAAATATGGAATGGTTTAGGGAAGAGGTGAGGTGAGTCCTGCTTTCATTCCACCATATTGGTTACACCTCAAGTCAGTTGGACAGTTTCAAATTTAACACAAAAAAAGAAAGGATTCACTAAATAAGTTTGTAAGAAATAAGTATGAAATAAAAAGGTTTGTACATACTACCTGTGCTATCATCCAAATGATTAAACTAAAATCTGCCAAGTAAATTCCAAAAAAGTCATGATTAAAATGTTCTCCAGCAGCTAGGAATCCTGGTAGAAAGCTCAAATATTATCTTTGATGTTTACAACATAGGTAATTTGGGGAAACTCAATTAACCTGTTTTATAAAATGAAGGGTAGGACTGTTGAACCAGAGGTTCCTAAAAAAATTCCCAAAGACAGTTTCTAGTTCTTGATGTCTGATTCTAATAAAATGAGCCTTTCAATTTCTGTCTGCTGACTTGTAGAAAAATGGCAACAAAGCTAAAAATTATTCTACCTCCTATTTGCATGGCAAGTCTGAGAGCACAGACCTATTTTTTTTTATTTTCAGAACTCTCTTCATTTGTTAATAATTGTTTCCTTTCTTTGTTCACACCTTCAAAGGTGTTTTTTAAATGTTCATTGAATTAATAAATAACAAAACAGAGACAACATATTCATTTGTCTTCTTTAACCACATCTGAAGTACATTGTTCAAAAGCATCAAGGAAGGCAACCGTCATGATAAAAGCCCTCAACTGAGTACATGTATACTAAAAGCAAATGAAGGAAATGTAGATGCTTGTTTAGCGCCAAGAGAAAATGAACCAAGCTACACATACATTCATTTAAAAAGTACTTACTAGTTGATAAATTTTCCAGCTTTTTCTATAGAATTGTCAGAAAATTGGATCTAGTAGTTTGTCTCTACCAAGATTCAACAAGACTTTTAGTTTACCCAACTATAAAAAAGACTATCTTGAACAATTTATTGACCAGGTTGGAAAATGGCTACGATAGATAGTAAGATAGATAATATAAGTAAGGCAGGCCCTAGCATCAAGAAGTTTACATTCTATACATTAATATACACAAACATACATATACAATATATAAGGAACAGTTGAAATTGGGATAGTTGAGAGAGAGTACTAGACTTGAAAGTGTATAATCAAGAATTTTAATACTGTGACAAATACTAAATGATCTAAGGACATCACCACATTTTCTGGATTTAGAAACTGAAGTCCCTCAAACTCCCCCCCCCAAAAAAAAAGTTAAATGGCTTATTCATTAAAGCCATATCATAAAAGACTTTTAAATATTCTAAAATAAACTAAATCCAAAACTGTAAAAAAATTTTATCATCTGGTGGGAGAACTGCAAATTAAAAGATGGGATATCACCTCACCTATCAAAATAGCTAACAGGAAAATGACAAATGCTGGCAGTAAGTGGGGAACTAGTAAACTGTTGTGAACTAGTCCAACCATTCTGGAGAACAAATGAAACTACATACCCAAAGATCTATAAAACTAGGAATACCCTTTGATTCACCAGTACCACTCATAGATCTATATCCCAAAGAGATCAAAGAAAAGGAAAAAACATTTTGTACAAAAATATTTATAGCAGCTTTTTTTTCATGGTAACAAAGTATTAGAAACTGAGAACATTTCCATCGAGAAAAATGGATAAACAAGCTTTAGTACATGATTACAATAAATGAGAAGCAAGATAATTACAGAAAAGCTTGGGTAAATGCAAAGTGGAATAAGCAGAATAAGAGAACACTGTACACAAACAGCAATATAATAAAAATAATAAAGTGTTTAGACTTATCTATTCTGATCAAGACAGTGATCCAAGACAATTTAAAAACTCAAGATGAAAAATACGATCTACCTCCAAGGAAAGAAGTAATCTGAATGAAGATTGAAGCATATTATTTAATTTTATTCTTCTTGCTTTATTTTTATTATTTCTGTTTTATTTTTTTTCTTTATTATGTCTGTGCTTGCAACACATATCCTTCTAATATAGGATAACATAGAAATACATTTTTGTATGACCGCATCAAATTATTTGCCTTCTCAAGGAGGGGGGAAAGAAAATGAGGAAGAGAATTGTTAACAAAATTTTTTACATCTAATTAAAAAATATTTTTAAAAATAAATATTTTAAAATTTTGGAAAACATGAATGTAAAACTAATAAATACAAATATGTAAAAAGTAGTTAAATTCAAGATAGTTTGAGAGGGACAGCACTAACAAATACTTGGGAGATCAAGAAAGATTGTATGCCAAAGATAGTAATAACTAGAATGTATGTAGTACCTTTAAGTTTTATAAAGTGCTTTACAAATAACATCTCATTTTAACCTTAAAAGGATTTTCTCTTTCAATGTTATAGACAATTTTACTGGCTATAACATTTTTGGTCACAAGCTTAGTTCTTCTAATTGCTGATAGACACAACTCCAGGACCTGTGGTCTTTTATTGTGACTGCTGTTAAGTCCTGTACTTACAGTAGTTCATTTATATTTGAATTGATTTTTTCTTGTTTCTTACATAATTTTCTCTTTGTTTTGGGGTTTCAAAATTTGGCAATAAGGTTTCTATGTGTTTTCCAGAAAGGATCTCACTGAAGTGGTGATCAGTGGATATCTTCTATTTCTATTTTGTCCTCCTGTTCTATCACTTCAGGGCAATTTTCTTGGATTATGTCTTGCATTATTGTGTCAATGTACTTTTTTCTGGTCACGATTTTCAGGCAGTCCAATTATTCTTATATTTTCTCTTCTTCACCTGTTAATGTGTTACTCAGATCTGTTTTTTTAAGCTTTTTATTTCGAAAACATACGGATGGATAAATTTTCAGGTGGTGGTGGTGGTGGTGGTTGTTGTGGCAATTGGGGTTAAGCGACTTGCCCAGAGTCACACAGCTAGGAAGTGTTAAATGTCTCAGACCAGATTTGAACTCAGGTCCTCCTGACTTCAGGACTGGTGCTCTATCTACTGTGCCACCTAATTGCCCTGATAATTTTTCAACATTGACTTAGACAGAACATTATGTTTAAGATTTTCCTCTCCTTCTCCCCCCATTCACTCCCCCAGATGGCAAGCAATCCAATATATGTTATACATGATCCATTATATGTAAACATATTTACACAATTCTCTTGATGCACAAGAAAAATCAGATCAAAAAGGAAAGTAAATGAGTAAGAAAACAAAATGCAAGCGAACAACAACAAAAAGAATGACAATGGTATGTTGTGATCCAGATTCAGTTCCCACAGTCCTATCTCTGGATATTGATAGCTAATAGTTTTTCTAATATTGAACCAGCCCTGCATTTCTGGTATAACTCCCACTAGGTCATAGTGTATTATCATCCAGATGACTTTCTGTAATCTTGTTGCTAATATTTTATTTAAGATTTTTGCATTAATATTCATTGGGGAAATTAGTCTATAATTTTCTTTCTCCAATTTCACCATACCTGGCTTAGCTACGTGCACCATAATTATGTCATAAAAGTAATTTGGTAGGACTCCTTCTTTCCCTACTTTTTCCAATAGTTTATGTAGTACTGGAATTAATTGTTCTTTAAATGTTTAGCAGAATTCACATGTAAATCCATCTGGCCCTGGAGATTTTTATTCTTCTATTTCTTTTTCTAAAATGGGACTACTTAATTTATTTCCTCTTCTGTTAACCTGGGCAATCCATATTTTTGTAGATATTCATCTATTTCATTTAGATTATCACATTTATTGGAATATAGCTGGGCAAAATAATTCTATAATTATAACTCAATAATTACTGCTCTAACTTCCTCTTAATTTGTTTTTCCTTTTCATCTTTTGAGACTAACAATTTGATTTTTTTCTTTCCTTTTTTCTAGTCAAATTAACTAAAGGTTTATCTATTTTGTTGTTTTTTTCATAAAAGCAACTTAGTTTTATGTATTAATACAATTGTTTTCTTATTTTCAATTTTATTAATCTCCCCATTTATTTTTTTCAAAATTTCAAATTTGGTATTTAATTGGGGGTTTTTAATTTGTTCTTTTTCTACATTTTTAGTAGTAAACACAATTCACTGATCTTCTCTTTCTCTATTTCATGTAAGTAAGCATCTAGAGATATAAAATTTCCCCTTAGCTACATCCCACAAATTTTGATATTGTCTCATTATTGTCATTCTCTTGGATAAAGTTGTTGATTGTGTCTATGATTTGTTGTTTCACCTATTGATTCTTTAGGATTAGATTATTTAATTTTCAATTAATTTTTGGTCTATTTTCTCCTGGCCTTAAATTGCATGTGATTTTTATTGCATCATGATCTGAAAAAAAATACATTTACAATCTCTGCTTTTCTGCTTTTGATTTTGAGGTTTTTATGCCCTAATACATGGTTAATTTTTGTATAGATTCCATGAACCACCAAGAAAAAAAGTTAATTCTTTTCTGTCTCCATTCAATTTTCTCCAGATACCTAAATTTTCTAACATTCTGTTTACCTTCTTAACTTTTTTCTTATTTATTTTGTGATTCAATTTATCTAGTTCTGAGAGAGCAAGGTTAAGACCTCCCACTAATATAATTTTGCTGTTTCTTCTTGCAGCTCTCTGAACTTCTCTAGGAATTTGGATGCTATGCCACTTGGTGCATATATGTTTAGTATTCATATTGCTTCATTATCTATGATACTCTTTAGTAAAATATAGTTTCCTTTCTTATCTCTTTTAATTAGATCTACCTTTGCTTTTACTTGATGTGAGATCAGGATCACTACCCCTGCTTTTGTTATTTTCCCTGAAGCATAATAGATTCTGCTCCACTCCTTTATCTTCACTCTGTATGTATCACTATGCTTTAAATATGTTTCTTGTAAACAACATATTGTAGGATTCTGGCTTTTAATTCAGTCTGCTATCCACTTTCATTTTATAGGAGAGTTCATCCCATTCACAGTTAAAATAGCTAATTTTGTATTTCCTGCCATCTTATTTATCCTAAATTATGCTTTTCTCTTTCCTCCCCCACTTCCCTCCTCCCCAGTATTTTGCTTCTGATGACCACCTCCCTCAAACAGCCCTCCCTCTTTTTTTACACCTTTCCCATAATACTTCTGTTTTCCCTTCTCCCCTTTTCCCTCCCACTTTCCTATAAAGTAAGACAAGTTTCTCTGCAAAACCAAATATGTCTGATATTCTCTCTTAGAACCAAATCTGATGAGAGTAAGATTCAACCAATGCTCATCCCCCTCCCTTCTTTCTCTCAATAAGTCTTCTTTGCCTCTTTGTAAGACGTAATTTCTTTTATTTTATCTTCTTGTTCCTCTTTTTCCAGTATAATCCCCTTTCCACCTCTAGTTTCTTTTTCATATTATTATAATAAAATCAAATTATACCCACACTATCTAAGTATACCATAACAGAAATACAGTTCTCAAGAGTTCTTACTTTTTTACCTTTTTATGTGTCTCTTGAGTTCTGTGTTTGGAGATGAAATTTTTTATTCAGATCTGGTCTTTTCATTAGAAATAGGTGAAATTCACCTATATTATTGAATCTCCATCTTCTTCCCTGAAAGATAATGCTCATTTTAGCTGGATAGCTTATTCTTGGCTGTAATACAAGTTCCTTTGCCTTTCTGAAGATCAGATTCCAGGCCCTTCGATCCTTTAAGGTGGAAGCTGCTAGGTCCTGGGTAATCCTAATTGGGGCTCCTCGGTATTTAAATTGTTTGTTTCTGGCTACTTGCAGTATCTTTTGCTTGGTGTGATCTGAAATTTAGCCACAATATTGCTTGGAGTTTTAACTTTGGGGGTCTCTTTCAGGAGGTGATTGGCGAATTCTTTCAATGTCTATTTTACCTTCTAATTCCAAGACATCAGGGCAGTTTTCCTGTATGGTTTCCTGTAAGATGTCTAGGTTCTTTTTTTCATCATGGTTTTCAGGAAGTCCAAGAATTCTTAGATTTTTCTCTCTTAGATCTATTTTCCAGGTCAGTTGTTTTTCCTAAGAGGTATTTCATCTTTTCTTCATTTTTTGTTTAACTGATTCTTCAAGCCTTGAGTCATTCACTTCCATTTGTTCAATTCTAATTTTTAGTGTATTATTTTCTTTGGTTACCTTTTTTAGCTCCTTTTGTATTTGGTCAATTGAATTGTTTTGTTCATTGCATTTTTTTTTCCATTTCACAAACTTTGTTTTTCAGTTATTTGGTATCTTTTTCATATCTACTTTGTAAGGCATTATATGCTTTTTCTATTTCATCAAATCTATTTTAAAGGGAGTTAATGCTTTTCCCATCCCTTCTTGCAAAGATCTCATTTCCTTTCCCCATTTTTCTTCCAACTCTCTTTTAAGATCCTTTATGTAATCTTCCAAGAAAGCCTTGTGAAATGGGGACCAGTTCATCCCTCCCTTTGGGACTTCATCTGGAATTGATTTGCCTTTTGAAAGCTTAGGATTTGAGGTCTGTTCTCTCTCTCCAAAGCTGTATATGGTGAGGTATCCTTTTGGTTTTTGCTCATTTTTTTAAGGCTTGAGGTCTACAAAGGAGCAACAGTTGTTTTAGTTTGCCCTTGGGCAGTTCTGCTGATTGACTTCTGGAGATGGGTAATCACAACTAGGCCCGACCCCCTTTCTTCGGAGACTCAGTGATTTACAATTTGCTTTTTGTAGCAAATCTGCCAAACCACCTGCTTACAATCAGGAGAGAGTAGCCTAAGAGGCTCACAAAAGATTCCCAGGTACGTCGAAGCTGCAATGCTCTGACTCCCTGCCCCAGCTCTTTGCCCTGTTGCAGTCTGGCCTAGTAAAACTGTCCCCTGCCCATTTGAAACAGACCTGTTCTAAAGTTCTTTCAAGTTATCTTCTTCTGGAAAGGTGTTGTACTCCAAATATTTGTGGGTGCTTTGACTCCAAAACCAGTTTAGAGGTTAAAACTGCTGTTGGTTTGAGAGAAGGTCAGAGGTCACACAAAATCTTGTTTGCTCTCAGCCATCTTGGCTCCGACTTCCAAATCTGTCTTTTTTTTTAATAAGATGTTTCATATTCTGTTCCATTTCTTCATTCTGTATCATGTTTTATTACATCTTGATCTCTCAGTTTCACTGGCTTCCCCTTGCCCAATTCTAATTTTCAAAGAGCTATTTTCATCTCAGACTCTACATCTCCTTTTCTAATTGGTTAACATACATACACATATATATATATATGTATTTTATATATATGTATGTATGTATGTATGTATATAAATCTTGTTTTTCTTGGAGAGTTTGGGTTTTTTGTCCCCGCCCCCCTCCCTGTCTCTCATTTTGAGTTTTAAATTATTTTTTAAGTTTATCTATGAATTCTGTCTCTCTAGGCAGGGAGCCATTTCACATTACTCTTTGGGATAGAAGCTTTTTTTTTTGTTACCATATGATTCTAAAGTGGGGTTTCTTCATTCTTTGCTGGTTCATTTTTTTTCTTAAGAGATATTAGTGTAAACAAGCATCAATAATCCTGGGGTGGGGTGGAGAAGGATGGTCCCTCTGGCTTTACTTTACTTCTCCCCTCTGATCTGTAACTACCAACTCAAGAGCTCCACTCTCCAATAAGTACTCACAGCCAGCAGGATCCCTATCCCGCTGCCTCTGCACTCACCAGGTTCCTTCTCGCTCATGACTATGTCTCTGCAGTACAGCTGAGCCTGGTGTTCCTAAATCACTGAGGTTCACTCAGTCTTCCTGGACTCAGACCCCAACTCCACAAGCAGTTCAGGAAGTGAAAGTCTGTGTGGTTCCTGTTGAGATCCAAGCCACATCCAGCTAGCCCCAGGGTTCCCAACTTGGTGTTTCTGTAGAATTAGTGCAGAGATGTTTGTACTTGCAGGGTTAATGCCTGGCCCTGGATCTTTCTTTTCTTATCTTATAGGGTAGTGTGATCAGGAGGAGCCCTGTTCTGGTCTTCTTGATTTATAACCAGTTTATATTTGCCCTGGGGCACAAATTTGATGTATTTGTGGGGGAAATGATGTGGAGAGTTTGAAATTTACCAACCTACTCCACCATCTTCCCAAAATCCTCCCCAAAGACCAGTTTAAATGCAAAAACATTTTAATTAACATTTATTTAGTTATTTGAGAGATAAAAAGGAATTCTCTGTGCCTATAAACAGATAAAAATTAGAGTTTGTTTAAAAATTAAAATTATTTAGAAATAATGCCCATCCTAAGGATTAAAATAGTCATGGAATCATTATCTTGTCTCTGGTTAAGACTCTTATTTCAATTAAGTTTAGAAAATACCTGTTGGCTGAGCATAAATCCAAGAGAGCACATGCATCAAGAAATGACAATTTTTTGTGTGCAGTAAATAAAATCAAATGCAAAAACTTTTCATATTAAAAACGCAGGTTTACTGATCAGTTCCATACTTGGGTCACAGTTTTAACTGTAAAGCAAGAATAACTAGAGAGCCACATGCACTGTAAGTATGAGAGCGGCTTAGAATAGGCAAGAACTAAGTTTTTAAGTCAATCCAAATAATTCAAAAGAGAAGAGATTCTGGAAAGATAACAGGAAAACAGGAAATACCAGGCTCTCCAAATTTCTCTCACAAAGATAAAGCATCTCAAAGTGAACTTTATGCAGCAGAAATGAATAATTCAAAGTGGGGGCAAAACAGTTGTCCTCCAAAGATAACTGAAGCAAACCTCATAACAAACCCAAACTCCACTGAATGAAAAAACAGCAAGCCTTGGGGGCAGCTGGAGTGGTTTCAGAAACTTTCACCTCACAGATAGTGGGGGATCAACCATATAATTAAGGGAAGACTGAAGTACCCTCCACAGTGGATTGGAGGCCCAATTATGCTGACCAGACAGTACTGGGTTCCCAGCAAAGAGAGGCAAGCAAGAATAGCACATACATGAACTGGAGAGGAGTGTAGCAGAGGGGCAAGGGCCCTGCTGTAAATATTTGCAGGAGAGCTGAGTTCCTGGTTTCAGTTCAAGGGCAGAGGGGATGGGGTGGGCTGAACTTCACAGGCAGCCTCTGGAGGGACCACAGAGAGCAAGAGTGTTTACCACAACAGGATGGCTAGGGGCTCCAGCTGTGACTTAAAGCAATGTTTAGAAAACTGCAATATAAAAAAATTGAAACCTAAGGAATAACACATTATAATAAGATTCTCTTGTATATAAGCTTCTAAAAAATAAAATAAAAAATGAGTAAGCTTAGGACAAAAAACCTGACCATAGATAAAGTTAAAAAGCTACTCCTCTTTCAAAGAAACATGTCAAATAGTAACAAGCCCCATAAAAGTTTTTGGAAGAGCTTATAAAAAACTTTAAAAATTAAGTAAGAAGTGACATAGCCACATGACAAGGTTGGAGAGAGCAATGATGAGGCACAAAGAAATGTGAAGAATCACAATAAGAAGGTTTCAGACAAAACCCAAGTATGATTTTGCCCTACACTTTGGGAAGGATTTTTAGGAAGGGGGAGAAACTAGGAAAGTTGGGGACATAAGGAATGTTTTGATTACCAGGATAATGGAGGAGGTAAAGGATGCTTGGGGAAACAACTGGGGAAATGTTTTGCTAAAGGATAAGATTAGGGAGGAGTAGAGATGAACAAAACTGGGAATAATAGGGAGGAATAAAGGAGGAGTTGGAGAAATTCATGGATGAGGACAAAGTCAGGGAAGAGCTGGAAAAATACTTGAAGGACAAAGACGGGAGATTTGGAGAAGCACTCAGAATGAATTGAGGAATTTTGGTCTTAGGGAGCTGGCTTGAGTTTCCATTATTCCCCACTTTTTAAATTTCTAATCATTCTTATGTAACTGCTTCAAGCTGATATGGATGTAGAGCAGTTCCTAAATATGCTGCATATGAAAGGCCCTAGTTGCCTCATCTTTAATAGAGAAGGTAATGGAGTTAAAAGTAAATAATGGGAGTATCTTGACCTGGGAGAGTCTGGAGGAAACCAAAGAAACAAACTAATTAAGTAAAGTGGGAACACAAGCCAGCAAAAGGAACAAGAAACACAAGGGAACAATTAGGGGAGTTGAGAGATATTAGCCAGGCAGACCATGGGGTGGAAGGATTAGAGTTATTAAGTAATTGTTTGGCATTAGTCTCAGCTGCATCTACTATGGATTGAAAAAAGCTAAAATTGTTGACATAAAAACAGCACTCTTCTCCAAAGAAAGTGCAGATACAGCCTTGGTCTATAGTGAGGATGTCCAAAGGTTTTGTAAGGTCAGGACAGCCAAGGACTGCTGTTGCTGGTCCAGAGCTTTTAATGCTGGCAGAAAGATGGCTCTTAATTTTGGGCAGACTTCTGGAGAGTTTGTTATAAATCTACTGGGATTTAGTAAAGCCTGCAATTCCAGTGCCTATGACCCTAACCGTTCCTATAAAGACAAAGATAGGTAAGAAAGGCAATCCCCTTTTGGCCCTGTAAAGGGAGACAAGGGCTGCAAGGTAACATCAGGCATACACTGGATTTAGGAAAATATGGAGACTTGAACCTAAGAAGGATGATGTTATCAAACTTTGGAAAAACAGGGCAAATAAGCATAGTACAAGCTTATATAAATGCATATGAATGTATATATGTGTATATATGAGTAAGATTGCAAGTATGTGTATGGATATGTACACATGTGTACATATATGTGCAAATATATATGTATATTTCTTGGCTTTTTTCCAATTTTCTTTTTTCTGCATTTTGCATTTAAGTTTTAAACAAACAAATATACATATATATATATATATATATATTAAAGGAACAAACAGATTTTCCACATGGATTACTTGAATATTCAAGAGGAAAAAGTAAAATGAATTTTAAAATGAAATAAAAGCTCTGGAGAAAAGAATCAGAGGAATAAATACTTTAGAAGAAAGAAAATGTAAAAAAAAAAAAAAATTAATGAATTCCTTTTAACCAGAAACAGAACAAACAGAAATCAATGATTCAGTAAGATAGCAATAGATTATACTAGAACACTAGTGTAATCAAGTCCTGCTACTTAAGAAGGCCAAAGGAGTTATAAGCCAAAGTAGAATTAAAGTCAATCAGGTGTCCATATATTTACCAAGACAGTAAAACCTCCTAAAGAAAGGAGAATGAACCAAGATTGGGGAAAACAAAGTTAAATTTTTATTACCAAATAGTACTGGTATCAGGGTCTATGAGTGGCTGCTGCACTTCTAGCCTGGGTGAAATGGCTGTCAAAACGTCAGAATGTGCCTGACAAAATATAGGTAGAGAGGTACCTTTTAAAAAATATCATTAAAAAGCATGTATTCAATAACCAAAAGAAAGCATCATATGCAATAGAGATATACTAGAGCTTTTTCCAATTAATGCAGGAATAAAGCAAGCATGTCCACTCTCCCCACTAGTATTTATTTGATAAAGTTCTAGAAATGTTAGCAGTAACAACCAAAAAATAAGACAAGAGAAAGAGAATAAAAGCTAATCAACAGGTAAAGAAAGAGAAGATAAAACTGTCTTATAAAACTATTGCCATTGGCTGATCTGATGGTATACTTGAAAAATCCTAAGAAATCAGCAAAGATACTGAGAAGATAACTTCAGCAAAGTTGCAGGTTACAAAATAAAATGCCCCAAAGCAACATCATTTTTCTATAACAATAAGGCTCAAGAAGAAATAATAGGAAAAAAAACCACCATTACAAATAACAATATGCATAAAATATGTAGGATCAAAACCCAAAATGCTCTTAAAGAAAGAACTTACAAATAGCTAAAGGAATATTCAGTGTTCTTGATTGGGTTATATAAATATTAATAAGGAAAATATTACTAAAATTTATTTATACTTTTCATGCAATATCAAATTACCTTATGTATGTGATAAAATCACCAACAGTTCTCAAAAGAAGAATTACAAAGTTTTCACAACCTCATTTCTAAAATCACTAATGATAAAAGAAATGAAAAATCAAACCAACTCTAACATTTCACCTCATAATTTACACATTGGCAAAAATGACCTAAGATGGCAATAATAAATATAGAGGTTGTAGAATTCTAAACATTTAAAAACATTGTTGGTGGAACTATGAGCATTTTGGAAAGCAATTTGGAATTATGTAAATAAAGTAAGTAAGACAATTATACCCTTTAAACCAAAGACTCCATTATTAGGCTGATATCCATCCTAAGGAAAAAGCAAGTTCTCTTTACACCAAAACATTCATATCAGCATTTTTTGCAGCAGCAAAGAATTGAAAACAAAGTAGATGTCCATCAATTGGGGAATGGCTAAATAAATCATAGTATATATAAATGTAATGGAATATTATTGTGCTTTAAAGAAATGATGTGACAACAACAAAGAAGCATGGAAAGATCTACATGAACTGATGCAGAAGCTGAACAACAAAAAAAAAATCAATATATACAATAGCTACAACAATTAAATGAACCACATGCACACAAAAGTCAGCAAAATTATAAAGATTAAATATGACTCAAGTGAAGAGAAGAGTAGTTATCTCCAACCTAACCCCTTCAGAAGATCAGAAGTCTAAGTATTTATAACATAGTATACAAGTTTTCAATTTTTCAATATCTTTTGCTGATTTTTTTTTAAAGAAATATTATTTGTTATATGGGATACTTCTCTGGGATGGAATGCATGGTATAACTACAATGTGAAAAATAGAAGACATCACTAAAACCTCAGATTTTAAAAATGAAGGCTTCTGAGAAAAGATAATGAAATCTACACCTCCCTACATAGAACACAATATATACACTGTTGAATAAGAAAATGTTATATATGAAGTACTTAATAATAATTAGCATTTATATAGCATTTTTAAAGTTTGCAAAGCACTTTATATTATTTCCTCTGATATTCACAGTAAGTTTTTGAAAAAGGTTCACTTTACTGGTGAAGTAACAGACAGGTTACATACTAAGTATGTATTACATACATTGCCGAGGGTTACATACTAAGTATCTAAGGAAGAAGATTCAAGCTCAGGAAGGTACCTACTGCCATCATTGAGTTTAATACTTGCAGACAGAATAAGAGTGTGGGTGGGAGGGGATTTTTAACTTTCTCTAGTCTAAAAGGTAATAAAAGGGACTAAACTTTCTTCATCTGAAAGGTAATTACAGTCTAGGTCAGAATTTCAAACTCATACAGAAATGGATCCCTACATACTGACTTAGAAAACAACAAATTATATTTCTACTTCATTGCTTTAGTCACATCTAGTTTAACCACACAATTGGTACAAATTTTTATCTTGAGTGATTTTTATCACACCTCACAAAGGACATCTTTAATCTTTTCATTAGTACTGCTTTCATAGTATTGACTGTTTTCCTATAGACAGAAACTTTAATAAATATTCTTGAATAATCACGAATTTGTGGTTTCACTTCTGCTACAAAAAGAATCACAAATCATAGATTAAGTCTAACATCACACACATTTGGGGCTAAAAAGGACTTTAGTGGCTAAATGGTATTTTCCAGTTCCCTGGTTTTATCCACAAGTAGTTAAGTGACAGAGCACAGGATTTGAATCTAGGCTCTCTATACCAAATCTCTACCAATGAGTATTCTTGCTTTTATATCATGGTCAAATATCACTAATATTAAGCCTATTTAGCTATAGCAAAAGCATTACTCAGTGTGGCAGACTATTCAAGATGCATTATCTAAAATCATATTAGGCCCTAGGAAAGCCACTATGTGCTTTTGCTATCTTCTTACTATGGGTCAGAAATCTAGAAGCTAAATTTCATTTTTGTTTGAAGTTTAAATCCTTAATATACATTTTTTACTTGACATTGATTTGTCTAGTTAATTACGTATTAATCTGGAAATTAATTACAAGGGATACAAGAGTAGATATCTCCAACCCAACCCCTTTCAGAAGATCAGAAGTCTAAGAATTTACACAGTATACATGTACTAAAGCATCTATGTTCTTTTGTCGGGGAGAAGACTCTATGGAACCTGGGTGGATGCGGCACTGAGCCTGGATTCAGGAAGATTTGGGTTCAAATGCTATATCAAGTATTTGTTATAAGTCACTTCATTGCTATTCACATCATTTGCTCATCTGTAAAATGGGGATAATATCACCTGCCTGGCAGAATTGCTGGAAAGATGAAGAAAGATAACATTTGTATTTAGCATAGTGTCCCTATGTAACATATAAAAAGTTGTTCCTTTCTCCTTCCCCCCTTCAAGACTGTCAGAACTATAATATAAATTGTTTTATTGTTTCTAAATAAACTTCTCTCCAAGGTGAACACACATACACACACACACACATATATATACACACATACACACACATACACACACACACACACACACAATGTCTTATTATATTTTTATTTATTTGTCAAACATTTCTCAATTACATTTTGATATGGCTCCCATTGTATTCAGCAGTTAGGCTGAAAGTTTGACATTTCTGGTCTAGAATCTAGGGTACCCATGCTCCTATGTATCATTGTAATTTCATATGTAATCACCATAATTTAGCACCTCTCTTTCTATAGTTCATGGCAACATTCATCCCTCAACACAAGAATTCTTTGGTTTTCATGGTCTTATTTCTTATTTCAGTAGTAATAAACTTTTTTTTCTTCTTCCATATTGCCCTATCTTCAAAGTTGTTCCTATCTATTAAAATACTTTTTTTGAAAAAGAATTCATATACGACCATCAGCAATTCAGAAGGGGGAAAAAAAATCCTAGCAGCTGTTTAGTGCAGGAGAATATGAACATAGCAATCAGATAAAGGATAGAGAGATCAAGAAAAGGCTCATTTTTTTGAATTACTGCAGGCTAGGATTTACCTCTCTCAATACTGGAAATTTCATGCTCATTATATTTCAACATCTATCCTGCTAACAACTACTTTATCATTTCCTTCCCCAATGTAAGGTTTAAACACATCCTTTTTTGTATTACGTTATTATTTATAATACCTTCACCTCATTCAACTTTATATAAGGTGAAGAGAGGAAACAGAAAAAACTAGGAGGTTAGAATCTAAAACAGAATCTAAAATAAAAATGTTTCTTTAACAAGAAATAAACACAATTATTAATGTTGGAATCCTAGTATTTGTCAGGTAACAGCTTTCAAGGTAAATTATCAAGAAATTAAAACTTTTCTGAAAATAATCACTGAGTAAAATATTTAATGATGCATTGTCATTAACATAGCAATAACTTTGGGCTTAAGATGTATCAAATGTAGTAAAGTGAATTGAGGTCAAATCATCTCAGTATCAACTTATTTCTCATTTAAAATGTTAAAGGATTATGTAGCACAGTAATTAAAGTAAATTTTATCTAAAAACAATGGAAATATATGTTCACAAAGATTTTCATTTTGCAGTGGATTACATAAGTTTCTGTCAACCAATTATAAAATTTTGCTTCTGCTAGAGATCAAATATTTTAAAAGAATCCTAATCAGTGATTTGTGTATACAATCATTGAGAGACATCACTAGGTAAAAAAAAAAAAAAAAGAATGTTACATTTTAGAAAAGACATGAAAATACATGAGAATCAACTGTCTGATAGTAGAAATCAGCCCCTTAAAACTTTCACCTTTAGAAGAAGTTTGGGGGTGTTTTCTTTAAATTCTTTATGTGCATTTATAAATATTAAAGCATACTTTCAAATAACAAAGATAACATACCTTAATAATCTTATACCTGTAGCACCTTGTCTGTCAATTTTATCATAAGCTAACTAAGGAAAAGCATAGTAAGCATTTAAATTGTATTCCTCCAGGAAATACACCACAAAGACTCATTTCTCAGTAAGTAATTTTGCATGTTCCAAAGTTTGAACAAAACCAAATATTGAAATCAATAATTTTAAGGCATTTTGAAGATAAGACAAGGTCATAGCTTCCTAGACTTTAACTGTTAAGAATTTAGAAATTGCTCTAGAGTAAGATCACAGTGGCAAAGGGCAAATAAGTCCCATGCTGTTAAAAGCAGAAATTGCATTATCATAGTATCTGAACATTTCCCTTCCTTCAAGAATCAATGACATTTGACTTTTACTAGGTTCAGGTAAAGGTAGTATTAGTACAGCAAATCACTTCTGTGCTGTTGGCATTTTTTTGATGTCTACATAGCCAAGGTAACTTTTATGCAATAACACGTTGAAAAAAAAAAGAAGCTGTACCACCACTGTAACTAATGTGTATCAAATGACATTACTGAACATTGGTATAATTATCTTAGTATAATGTATTATTCATCTTTTTTACATTTATATATATATATTGTTTATACATCATACTACTATAATTTCTCAAACAGAATTGAGGTTTTAATGATAAGACTATCCGGAGACAGATTTTGAAGAAGAAATAATGAAGAAGAAGGAAGTCACTGAAGTCTTAGAGGAAAATGAGAGGGTATGGATATTCAAACACTTGGGCAACACTTTTGATAATTCTGCGAGAATTTCTAGAAATCATCTCTATTTGTGTGGAACTTAAATCATGTCAAAACAATATAAATTATTTGGGGAAGGGCAGGAATAACATTGTTATCAAGGAGATTTGAAAAAGTAGTTCGTTCAACCTAAAAACATTAATTCCACTAAAGCTTTGGCTTTGAGGTTATTGAAAGTTGTAGCAGCAGAACAAAAGACAGTTACATGCAAGATCAAATTGAATGTAAGATAATAATGTTTCATACCCAATAACTTTTGAAGACTATCAATTTGTAGTGGTGTTGGAAACTGCATCAGTGGACAGAATACTCACAAATTCAAAGATGAAGCAACAAATAGCTATGTGTAAATAAAACCACAAAGTCATAGGAACATAGGGAAAACTGAAAAAAAGAAAAAAACTTTCAGGAAACAATGCAGAGGGGGGGAAAATGCAGAACTAAAGAAAAGGGGACATATTATCACCATATAATAGGAAAAGGGGCAGAAAAGAATTAACTAATAATAATAATAATGACAATGATAATGATAATGGCAGAGATGTAGAGAAAGTGCCTGAAAAGAAATATTTTGCGCAGTGAAATTTATAACTACCTGTAAAATAAGTTAGTTATACTGATATTAAGCTAATACTAAATCACTGAGAAACATATGTGACCTGAACAACAACAGCAGAAAAAGTAGCCATGGCCTAGGAATGCAATTTGCAAGTGCTACACTGAAACATTCCACTAATTTTCTAACAAACATATCAAGTCCTTAAAAGAAAGTAAAATCAATAAAAAAGTCAGTCAAGCATTTATTAAGTGCTTACCATGTACTAAGTGACCTGCTAACCTCCCTGAATAAACAGAAAAGGAAAAATGCAGTTTCTGTTGTCAGAGTTCACATTCTACTGAAGTGACAACACAGATAGATAAATGGATAGACAGATTATTAGATGATTGTGCACTCAATGCAGCCTCCAAAGCAGAGATGCAACAAAGTATGGATCAATTCTCTGCTGCTTGTGCTAATATGGGCCTAACAATTAATACCAAGACAACACAGGTTCTCCATCAGCTAGCACCACACCACCCATACATCAGACTATCAGTTACAGTAAATGATGAAGTTCTGAATGCTGTGGATAAGTTCACTTTACTTGACAGTATAACTTTTCAGGAATGTCCACATTGACAAGGATACTGACATAGGCATTGCCAGAGCTAGTTTAGTGTTTGAGAAGTTCTGAAGGAAAAGTGTGGGAAATGAGAGATATTATATTATCTATAAAACTGAAGGTCTACAGAGTCATTGTACTGACCTCATTGTTGTGTGCCTGTGAAACCTGGACAGTATATCTACACCATGCTAGGAAATTGAATCAGTTCCATTTGAATTGTCTTAGGAAGATTCAGAAGATCATCTGGTAGGATAAAATACCAGATACTGAGGCCCTTTCTTAAACAAAACTGCCAAGCATTCAAACTCTACTGCAGAGAGCACAACTCCAATGGGCTGGCCATATTGTTTGAATTGCACATGTACAACACTAACCGAAAAAAATTATTTTATGGAGAACTCATACAGGGTAAGCATTCACAAGGTGGTCAGAAAAGACAATACAAAGATACTCTCACTAATGCAGACAGAATTAAGAGGGAAGCAATAAATTGGGAAATCATCTTTACATTAAGGGTTCTGATAAAGGCCTCATCTCTAAAATATATAGAGAATTGTCTCATATTTATAAGAATTCAAGCCATTCTCCAATCAATAAATGGTCAAAGGATATGAACAGACAATTTTCAGATGATGAAATTCAAACTATTTCTAGTCATACAAAAAGGTGCTCCAAATCACTATTGATCAGAGAAATGCAAATTAAGACAACTCTGAGGTACCACTACACACCTGTCAGATTGGCTAAGATGACAGGAAAAGATAATGATGAATGTTGGAGGGGATGTGGGAAAACTGGAACACTAATCCATTGTTGGTGGAACTGTGAACGGATCCAACCATTCTGGAGAGCAATTTGGAACTCAAAAAGATATCAAACTGTGCATACCCTTTGACCCAGCAGTGTTTCTATTGAGCTTATATCCCAAAGAAATCTTAAAGGAAGGAAAAGGATCCACATGTGCAAGAATGTTTGTGGGAGCCCTTTTTGTAGTGGCTAGAAACTGGAAGCTGAATGGATGCCCATCAATTGGAGAATCGCTGAACAAATTATGGTATATGAATGTTATGAAATATTATTGTTCTGTAAGAAACAGCCAGCAGGATGATTTCAGAGAGGCTTGGAGAGACTTGCATGAACTGATGCTGAGTGAAATCAGCAGAACCAGGAGATCATTATACATGGCAACAACAATACTATATGACGATCAATTCTGATGGACATGGCCATATACACCCAGATAGAGGGATATGAAATGTGTAACTACAACATAACATTTTCATGCTCCTATTGATGTTTGCTTGCATTGTGTTTCCTTTCTCTGATTTTTTTTTCTTGTAGATACAATTTTTCTTCCACAGCAATGATAAGTGTGGAAATATATATATACATATATTTGATTTGTCAAGTATTTTAAGATAATTAACATGTAGTGGATTCCCTACCATCTAGGGAAGGGGTGGGGACTAAGGGGGGAAAGTTTGTAACAGAAAGCTTTATAAGGGTCAATGTTGAAGAATTACACATACATATGTTTTGCAAATAAAAAGTTTTAATAAAAATTTTAAAAAATTTAAAAAAGATACTCTCAAGGTATCTCTTAAGAACTTTAGAATTGACTGTATGACAATACAATACACTGGCATAGGATCACCCAGCATCGTATGCCTCATCAGAGAAAATGCTGTGTTCTATGAGCAAAGCAGAACTGAATTAGTCCAGGGGAAACACAAGATATGCAAAACTGGGGAAGGTATTCCAAGTGTTCATATGGACTATTTGTGTCCGACCTGAGCATTCTAAGCTTATATTGGTCTGATCAGTCAGATACGTTGTAACTTGATTCCGGCACTGTGATGTCATTTTGGTCTTCTTCAAAAATGAAGGACAAAAAAATAAATTAGGGTAATGGAAGGCACTAGCACAAAGTGGGGAGAAGTTTAAAACCAGAAAAGGCTTCTTGTAGAAGATGGGAATTCTTAGATAAAGAAGAGAGAGAATCTTCCAGGAATAAAGGACAGCCATAAAAAAAAAAAAGCACAGAAAAAAGGTCAAAGTCAAGATGGCAAAGAAAAGACAGGGTCTCACCTGAGCTCTCCCCAAAACCTCTCTGAATACCTTTAAATATTGCCTCAAAACACTCTGTCACTAGAGAAGCCACAAAATGACAATGTGAAATAATTTTCTATCCAAAGACAACTTACAAAGTTGACAGGAAAGGACT
This sequence comes from Myrmecobius fasciatus, assembly GCA_023553655.1. Taxonomy (NCBI): domain Eukaryota; kingdom Metazoa; phylum Chordata; class Mammalia; order Dasyuromorphia; family Myrmecobiidae; genus Myrmecobius; species Myrmecobius fasciatus. The sequence continues at coordinate 27,521 of JAJPUD010012619.1, read as the reverse complement.
GTCTCACAGGGGTGATAACTGATCACAGTCCAATGCAGACCCATACTAGCAAACCAGGAATAAGTTTTTGAAGCTACCAAATCACCAGCATAAGCAGCTTTTAACCCACAGATCTTAAGAAAATCAAACAACTATTCACAATGAGATTATAGGGGCCTCTTTGCTGGTACTGGGGGCAGGACTCTGTTGCTCTGCCCATACTTGGATTTTGGTCAAAGTAGTGGGTGGCAGTCCAAAGTCAAGAAAAAGTCTAGCACACTAGAGCTTCATAGACACAGTGGAGCAAGGACCCTTCACACAGTTCTAGAGCAGAAAAGAATGCAGGTGCTATGAAACCAGGCCACAAGAGTAGTAAACACACTTCTCCTTAGGTCATATCACCTTGGAAAAACTAAAAACTTACAAGTCTCTAGAAGTATCTTTGGAAACAGTTACACAAAAGCCCTAAAGATTGGATCACTGCACCCTCCACCTTGGGGGCAAAGCGTTAAAAGTCAAGAAATAGACTGGGGAAAAAATGAGCAAAGAACAGAAAACAATTCTGACCATAGAAAGTTACAACAGTGAAGAAGGAGGATCAAAACATACTCAATAAAAGACAACACTCAAAATTCCTATATCCAAAGCCTCAAAGAAAAATATGATTGGCCAAAGAGCTCTAAAAGGATTTTAAAATGAACAGAGGTAGAAGACAAATAGAGAATTAATCAATGTTTAAGTCCTATTCATTCTACTGTCACAATTTCCCTCACAACTACCCTCCCTTCCAATGAGGATGGGTCACCTAGCTGTTCTACAAACAAGACAATCCATCATTCTACTTCAGCATTTGCTCCCACTGCCTGGAACAGTCTATTTCCTTCACTTCCAAGTTAAGAGTCCAAACTAAATTCCTATTTTTTTTAAATGGAAATCTTCCCCAATCCCTCTTAATTCTAGGTCTTTAACTCTGTTATTTCCTAATAAGTAATTATACTTATAATATGCTCTGTAGATATTTGTTTGTATGTTGTCTTGCCCACTATACTATAAGCTCTTAGAGGGCATTAGGGACAGTTTTTTTGCCTCTTTTTGTACCCCCAGAACTGTGTCTGGAACATGGCAGGAACATAATAAATGCTTTACTGACAGGACCATGAGATCATAAATTCAAAGCTATAAGGGCCCTTTAAAAGCATCAAGTTCAACTCCCTTGAACTTACTTTAGATAAACTAAGGCATATTATGGAGGTAAAGTTCAGGGTCACAACAATTAGTGTCTTTTGCTGAATGTGAATCTGGATCCTTTTGAGGACTCCACTTCCATTGCAATATACAATAAATCATGCCAACTATTACAGATTAGAAATACCCCACTGAAATATCTAACTCATGTCACATTCCAGTAATCAGCTGTGTAACTGCTTCCTAGGATCCCAGGTAGCTTTTAATCTATGAGTTTAAGATTCCCACAAAGAAACTACCAACACATTCAGATCAGACATTACAAACACAGAAAACACCAAACAAAAAAGGTCTATTAGCATTAATGGATGTCTTGTGAAATCAGCCCAATCTAAATTCAATTGCATTTTAAATTTTAGATTCAAGTAGTTTAGCTTTCCTAAAGAACCTAGAACTCAAAGGAATAACTTTAGAACTCTTAAGGTGGTCAGCGGAGAGTATTTATGTAGAGCAATAGGGATCATTGGCTCAAAGATGGTGATTCGATTTTTCATTTGTTTCAAACACGAGAAAAAAATTTTAAAGGATAATTTAAAAAAAAAGTGAAGGCAAGGGGCTAATAGCAAAAATAATAATAATAATAATTAATTATTTAAAATATATCAACCGACATCTAGAACTGTGTAGGCTGCCAACTCAAAAGATTAGAGGAAATATCTAGCCGCACTTACAGAACACTAAAAATTACTAATTCAAAAGAAGTGGGAAGGGGAAGGAAAATTGTACTTTGAAGTAGTTGCGTTTTTCTGCACTCTTGAAGAGGGCCAGACTCGATCACCCAGAAGAAAAATTTGCAAAGTATTAGGCTCAAGGAAGCAATAGGATTCTCCAAAGCAAGGGACAAAACCTCATTTAGCACACCAAAGTCAGTCTTCTGGTGAGGTAAGGGTAAGCCTAGTCATCACTACTAGAGACTCTGGCCGGCTGCACGCACCGCTCATGCGCTGAGCCCCCGCCCAGGCCAAGGGGAGACTCAACTTCGCTCCCCTGGAACCCAATATAGATAGGCATTCTAATGGGAAACTCCTACCCCTCTATCAGCAACCCTCCCGGGCCTTCGGCCCATCCATAGAAGTCCAAATATATTCTCCCCTCCACTTCTCAAAAGGGAGAGTTCCGGCCCTTTCCGTCACTCTGCCAGCCCAGAGGCTGCAAGGGAGAATGAAAAATCGAAAATGGGGAGCGAGCCCACAGTGCAAAGAGGAAGCGCCGGGGCGGCGGACACCGGGCGGTACCTCCGCTGGAAGTCTCCTGCGTAGGGCTTCAGAGCTGGATCTGTCTCCAGGAGTTGAGACAAGTCGGGAACATCCGCCAAAGCAGCGGCCAAAACCGCTTCCGCACTGCCCGCCGGAGCCGCCATCTTCCTGCTGCAACCCCAAGTAGCTGAGGCCCCAGAGGTTGAGTAAAGGGAGAGCCGAGATCTGGGGAGGGAGGAGCCAGAGTAGGAAGTGCTTCTCCATTGGCAGCACCAACTCTAGGCTCTTTATATTTGGTGAAACTGGCTGCCGACCCACCCCTTTTCCTTCTCTTCTTCTCTCCCTTTCCCCCAGGGAGAGGGAAGGAGGGGCGTGACCTAGATTGACCAGCGGACCTCTTACACTTGGGCAGCCACCTACTCCCAGTTAGGGATTTAGCTGTACACATGCTAGTGCCGGGCTCAGGTCTTGCTTGGGGGAGCTGCGACCTTGACCCGCCCCGCAACCCAGTGGCAAAATCCTAGTGTTCTAACTTGACTGCTTTTGCTAAAAACCTTCTGGTGCTTGGGCTTTGAAATTATGCCTTAATTAGCACCTCAGTGGAGGCATAAATCTTGAAAAGTCACCTTGTAGAGCTCACCTAATAAATTTTATAAATCATTGGATTTTAAACCAAAGATACTGCAAATTAAAATAGGATTAGAAAAAAATTAACTGTCCGCATTTTTACAGAGGACTCCTTTTTCCCAATATTTTAATACTTCCTTATGATAATGTGGTTTGAGCACCAAATCATTTGAGGTAATGTTATTGAGGTTCAGAAGGGACCCCAAAAGGCTGAGGATCGCAGACTAGTGTCCCGAGGTGGCCCAAAAGAATTTCCAGGCTTGAACACATCTCCAAGTCAAAGAGCAAAAGTTATTGTATTTACTCAAGACCTGTCAAGTTCTAAAAAAATTTAGCAAAGAACCAGGAGCAAGAAGATAAATTTATAGGAAAAAGATATCAGGTGCTTTAAATCACTGATATGCTAATTTTATGACTTAGAGGTAGAATTGAAAAGTGGTCTTAGAGGTGTAGCTAAAGAGTTGTTTGCTATGCATCTTATCTCAAAAATTTTGTTATTACTGACAAACAGATTTTTATCTGACAAGCAGCCTTGTTTGTGGAACTAAGCACCACCAAGGCCCGGCAACCTCAGGGCTACTACCACATTTCCCCTAGAAACTGTATAACTTCAATGTAGACACCAGATGATGGTAGGCACCAAAAGTTGGTTTTCAGTAAAGTGAAGAATTCACAATGGCCTTTTTTTTTTCCCCAAAAGGTAGATTTATTTAGAGGAAGAGGTTACAAACAAAATGAAAGGTTACAATAGACACTGGGAATGGTAAATATGAAATAGAATTAGGGAGCAAATGAAAGACAAGCTCCTCAGTGGAACCCACAATTACTCAGTGGAGAGGGAACACCCCACGAGGTTGAGGCATATCCTTAGCTGGCAGGCTAAATCCTGAAAGGGACTTAGTATCAGAAAAGAGCTAATAAGCTGTAAGGAGAAGTAGGGTTGGCAAGCATAGTGGAGTTAGGAGAGAGTATGTGGCATGGGAGAATGAGAAGAGTTAAGGGCCCTGATGTATTGACCCAAGAAAAGGAGCAACCATGGGATGGCTCATAAGTAGATTTTATAGGGAAAATTTAACTTCAGGGATAGACTGGGTTTTCTGACAGGGCATGACAAGGTGAAAGTGCTTGAGATCTCTGTAGATGGTGGATCTCAGGAATTTGATATAACTTGGATTTCAGACTAGAAGATACAGCCAGAGGGTGGGACTATAAAGCTAAAATGATCTCTATCAGAGTCTTCTCCCAGACTACATCAGGAAATAATTCTTATCTGTTCTTCTGCTAACAACACCTAATATTGAAGATCTCATCAATAATTTCAATGGAAGTTCTGACAATTTTCTTAGAGTGTTAACCATCCAAATAGAAAAATATCAGCGTTGTAATGCTGTTGTCCACCAAGTAAAATCACATGAACATAATTATATATTTTTTAACCTGCTCCTCATAAATCTTGGTGCCTTCCCTCTGAGATACATCTCCAGTTTATCTAATATATATATATATATATGTATATATGTGTGTGTATATATATATATCCTTTGTGTCCATAGTTGTTAGAATGTTCTCCCCTAACATTGAACAAGTCCAAAGACTCCCCCACCTTTCTTTATATCTCCAGTTTCCAGGATATTGTGTGTATTTAGTAAATGTTTCTTGACTTCATCTTCCAGATTCCTTCAGATTCATTCACAGTGAGTTAGAGAATGTGCTCTAAATTTCAGAATATAAATATTGTTCTCTCTAATACTAAGAACTAAATGGAAATCAAGCTTGAATATCTCATTCTCTCAATTGCTATATCAGTTCTTTTTTGGTTTCTTTTATGACTAGTGGTGTGACTTCAAACAAAGTGTTACTTCTTCAATTTCCTTTATTTCTAGCATAATGGAGCCTGGATTGGAATCTTACTTGTGCCATGTCTTGCTACCCAAGTGATGGAAAGTGTTTAATTTGGAACAGAGACCACAGTTTGATTCCCACCACTGATACTGGTAACTGCACAACTCAGAGCAGTTTCCTCATCTATAAATAAAAAATAATAATACTGTCTCACTGGGTTCTTGTAAGGTTCAAAAAAATATAATTTATATAAATTGAAAATGGTCTGATTATTTAATAAATGTCAGCTAATATACCTGCAGCACTTTGAGCAAATAAATCATTTCACCCTTCCTAGACTTCCTTACAGATCTAAAACCCAAAATGGTTTGATTAGGTGACAACCTGTGCCTTTCCTAGTCATAAGAAAATCATAAAAGTTATATGATATTTCAGGAAATAATTCAGGGGTCTTCCATTAAGCTTTTCCTCTTGCTTTTTGCAGTTTTGAAAATGATCATTTAGTTAGCCCAAGAGTTTACAGAACAATACAGTTTTTCTTTCCAATTTACTTGGCCTCTCCTCCACTTCTCAGAGTGAAGTCCATAAGAAGGGAACAATTAGGGAAAAAAAAAGGAATCTTGCCAAAATAAAAAGATCACTGGATTTATAATCAGAGGACATGGGTTCAGATATCACCCTGTACATTAGTTTCCTCAGCTATAAAATTTGGAAATTGGAATGTGTGACTGGATGACTTCTAAAGCCCCTTTCATCTCTAAATATTTGATGCTGTGAATGTACCTGGGACTCTCAATGGGTACTTCTCTGATAAGTTTCTTTTCTTTCCAGAAATGCTATCTCAGTTCTGAAAGTAGACTTTGTCCTCATGTATTCCTCTCCTCAATCCAAGAACCAGCTATGATGCCCTCCCTTAATGTTTCTATCTTTTCTATACTCAAAATTCAATTATTCATTCACTAATCTGTAGAGACCTACATTGTGCTCTATCCTTTGCAAGATACTGTAAAGTTTACAAAAGAAGAAAAAACTATCAAGAATTAAGTCTTATGGTGAATATAATAATAACATGTTAAAACTTTTAAAATGAATTCAAAGAAAGGTACCAACAAGGCCCCAAAAGATAGCTGAATAAGTTGTCATAACCACATCTAGCTCTCATGATCTCAAAGCAACAGTTGTGCCAAATAAAACAACCAAAAAAGGAAAAAAAAAAACTTCATAAAAGAACAAACCAAAGAAGTAAGCAAAAAAAGCCCAACTCCATTAATACAGAAAGAATTGCAACATCAATTAGACTCATAATTTGTGTGTATTATACATTCATACATATATCTTGGTAAAAATATAATTTTTGTATTTGACCATAGATCTAAAATTGGAAAAAAACCTCACAGGCCATCTAATCCAACCCCCTAATCTTTAAAAATGAAACGTGAGGCCCACTCATGTTAATTGACTTTCCCAGGGTCACTGTAATAGAAGAGTTGGTAATTAAGTGATGCCCTTAGGGAAGCCAAGAAAGTACAAGAAACAAACACATCCAAGTGATATTTACTGAAAGATTATCTTCAGAGTAAACCCAGATTCTAGTAGGGCTTAAAGATAAGATAATTTCTGTCTCAAGGAGAATCTTCACAGGAGAATCTATGCTTTTAGATCAATTCATAAACATGTATCAACAAACATGACTTCCCAGCTTTCTCTTTGTATGCAGTAAAATGCCCTGTATCTAAGTGTCAGTAATGCTATACAAGTTTTATTTGTTTCTCAAGGATTCTAAGAGAGTGAAGCTTGGTGATACAAGTTTTATCTCTTACCTTTGTTCCCAGGAGTGTTTTGAGATCTTGGAGGATAATTGTTTGAGGGATAATGGAGGAAAAAAATGCAAATTTATTAGAGTCATTAAGTTTGTTCATAACCTAAACTTCAGAGACAATATGCAAACTATAAAGCACACAAAGATATAGTAAACAGGTTATTGAATACTAGAATGGTCCATATGAGAAATATTAAATGGAAAAATATTAATAAAATGAACTGAGGACAAAATGGCCTTGGTGGTAAACAAAAATGTAGAGATTGTCTAATAAACAACAGAAAACAACAAAATAACAGAATTAGATTATAGACCTTGGTATAACTATAAAAATGACTAATCTCAAAAATACAAAAATACAAAAAAAAAAAAAAAAGGAGGCAGCTAGGTGGTGTAGTAAGTTCAAATCTGGTCTCAGACACTTCCTAGCCGGATGACTCTGGACAAGTCACTTAACCCCAATTGTCTCAGAAAAAAAACAAAACAAACAAACAAAAAAAAAAACAATTATTTCAAAAAACCATACAAAAATATTGCCTGGAAGTAATGTAAATTAAGATAGAGCTTCAGATCAATAGAATATACAGAATGCCATCAAAATGAGATCTCCGTTTTAACTCTTTCAGAAGAATAGTTAACCAAACTTTTAAACTTCAGTTTTAATAAAAGAATCTTAGAATCTCACACCTAAAAGTATGCAGTTCAACTATCAAAGTTCACCAAATCATATCAAGCAGGATTCTTCAGTGTTGACAAATAATGAAAAAATTAGAAAAGCATAACCTAAAGCAAGGAAAATTGGCTTCTCTCCCAACCCAATCTTATAGAACTGAATATGGGAGAGGAGGAACAGCTTTTTTAATACTATCACAGACTTTTATTCTTTTAGAATAAAAAGCTGAGAAGGGTCTTTAAAATGTATTGACCTCATAGAAGAACCGTAAGAAAAAAATAAATGAGACTTTAAAATAAAAAAATAAGTGGAATCTATATACTCTAAGGTCAGAGAAAGGCTATTAGCTCTTTGAAGATCATTTTAAAAATCAAAGATTAGAAATCAAGGGAAAATATTGGCTGAAAAGGTACAGACAAATGATCAGAAAAGAAGAGAATTGTTATTTCTTTTGGAATTGGGTATCATAGTTGAAGATCAAATGAATGAAGTTGGAAAATAGAGAGTAGAGAATCATTTTAAAAACTTCTGCTCTGAGCTAAGTGAGAAGGTTGTATCAATGAAAGTAGAATCCAGGCTTTCTTGTACACAAGCAGAATAAGGAATCTTTCCTTATTTAAGGAAGATAAAAAAAAAGATTAAAAAAATTGAATTGTTATATGAACATAAAGTTCCTACTTTTGTGGCATTTCTTCTTAAATAATAGAATTTAAAGAAGCGAAATCAAAATAATTACAACATTGAATGTCAGTTTATGACTTTGCCAATAAAGAAAATTGCAGCATTAATTTTGAAACAGAATACTTCTAAATATCATGATGTCTATAAGAAACATACTAAAAGCATAGGAACTCACTCAAGTAAAAAGCTGGGAAAATATATGTATATATGTTGATTTTCTTTAATGTTAAAGCAGTCTTTCATTTCTAGTAGGTCAGAGAACCCAGAGTCCTGGTTTCTAATCTGGCTTTAGATGCACTAAATAGCTATGTGATCCTGAGCAGGTGATTTAATCTTGATGCCTCAGTTTCCTCATCTGTAAAATGAGCTGGAGAAATTGCAAATCACTCCAGTATCCTTGCCAAGAAAAACCCAAATGGAATCCACAAGTGAGACATTACTGAAAAAAAAAAAAAATGACTGAACAGCAACTGTACCAAGAGTTTATTAGGGGAGGGAAGGAGGGAGGAAAGGAGAGAAGAGGGGAGGAACAAGTTGGGGAGTGACATGATCAGATTTGTGCTTTGGTGCTTTTGGAATATCAGTTTTTCAGGTTCATAAGAATGGACTGCAGTGGATAGAGACTTTAGGCAGAGAAACCAATCAAAAAACTTTTGAAATAGTGTAACCATGAGATGATGAGGGCTTGTACCAGATTGCTACCATATATAGGACTAGGCCACAGACTATATTTGAGGTATAAGAGATATATCAGAATTTCCCCCCCCTTTGGTAAGATATGACTTGCTTAATTTATCTTTATTGTTAGAATATAAACCTCTTGAGGACAAGAGCTATCTCAGTTTTGCATTTGTATCCTCAGTGCCTAATTTAATGCTGATCACATAATGTTGCTCAACAAATGTCTTTTAATTTCTCTCTATTTTAAAAATGAATTTACATATTCCTTTAATTCACTGCTTTGTTAGCATATGACTCTTCATTTTTCCTTTTGGCAATTTGGTTTCCCTCTCCTTTTTGATGAAATTATGCTAATACTTTATCAACTTTTTAAATCTATTAAAAACTTTATTTTTATTTATGTGAAATAGTTTTTATTTTTCCTTATATTTTCAAAATTTCTTCTTTTGTGCTTGTCATAAAGATTTATTGATTTTCAGTTTTTTAAAAAATTCATACTCAATCTTTTATTTTCTTAACATATATATGCCTTCAGAGATGTAAGTTTTCTTCTAGGGACTGCTTTAGCAACAATCCATGTATTTTGCCATTGAGTTTCATTTTACCGCATAGGTATAATGCAGAGACCTGGATACCTACATCTATAGAAAAACAGTTTCATTCTGACAATTGTGAGAGGTCCTCAATACTGATGCTTCATTGTCATTATAGCCAGTGCTAATAAAGTAACCCAAAGAAATGAAGGAATAAAATCACTGACAGCAGAGATTGTGGGAGAAAGTATTAAAACATGTTGCCTTCTCTCAGCACCCAGTGGGGATTGGAGTTGAAGACTGAGACTGGGAAAGGGCAAAAGAGTAATGTTGCTGCCAGCAGATTTGTAGAGAATGGAGAGGAAGAAGGGGAAGAGTTTCTATTCCCCTCCAAGACTGTATTCTTGGTTGTCTTCTTAAGAGTGTATGCTTCAATTTGGTTTTTGATAAACCCAAAGACCCCAGCTTTTGGGATAAGTATTCACTATTTGACAAAAACTGCTGGGAAAACTGGAAACTAGTGTGGAAGAAATTAGGGCTTGACCCACATCTAACACCACATACCAAGATAAGATCTAAATGGGTTCATGATCTGGATATAAAGAGTGATTTTGTAAACAAGTTAGAGGAACATAATATAGTTTACCTCTCAGACCTGTGGAGATGGAATAAATTTATGTCCAAAGAAGAACTGGAACTTTTAATTGAAAACCAGATAGATAACTTTGACTATATTAAGTTAAAAAGTTTTTGTACAAACAAAATCAATGCAGACAAGATTAGGAGGGAAGCAATAAATTGGGAAATCATCTTTACATTTAAGGGTTCTGATAAAGGTCTCATCTCTAAAATATATAGAGAATTGTCTCATATTTATAAAAATTCAAGCCATTCTCCAATCAATAAATGGTCAAAGGATATGAACAGACAATTTTCAGAGGATGAAATTAAAACTATTTATAGTCATATGAAAAGGTGCTCCAAATCACTATTGATCAGAGAAATGCAAATCAAGACAACCCTGAGATACCACTTCACACCTGTCAGATTGGCTAAAATGACAGGAAAAGTTAATGATGAATGTTGGAGGGGTTGTGGGAGGGCTGGGACACTGATGCATTGTTGGTGGAGCTGTGAACGGATACAGCCATTCTGGAGAACAATTTGGAGCTATGCTCAAAAAGTTATCAAACTGTGCATACCCTTTGACCCAGCAGCATTTCTATTGGGCTTATATCCCAAAGAAATCATAAAGGAAGGAAAAGGCCCCACATGTGCAAGAATGTTTGTGGCAGCCCTTTTTGTAGTGGCTAGAAACTGGAAATTGAATAGATGCCCTTCAATTGGAGAATGGCTGAATAAATTATGGTATATGAATGTTATGGAATATTATTGTTCTGTAAGAAATGACCAGCAAGATGATTTCAGAGAGGCCTGGAGAGACTTACATGAACTGATGCTGAGTGAAATGAGCAGAACCAGGAGATCATTATACACGGCAACAACAGTACTATATGACGATCAATTCTGATGGACATGGCTCTCTTCAACAATGAAATGTTTCAAACCACCTCCAATTGTTCACTGAAGAAAGCTATATACACCCAGAGAGAGGGATGCGAAATGTGGACCACAACATAACATTCTCATACTCCTTGATTGATGTTTGCTTACATTGTGTTTCCTTTATCTGATATATCGTTTGTGTAGATAAGATTTTTCTTGCACACCAATGATAAGTTTGGAAATATGTATACATATATTCGATTTGCCAATATTTTAACATAATTAACATGTAGTGGATATCCTGCCATCTAGGGGAGGGGTGGGGAGTTGGGGGGAAAAATTTGTAACGGAAAGCTATGTAAGGGTTATTGTTGAAGAATTACCCACACATATGTTATGCAAATAAAATAAAAATTAAAAAAAAAAAGAGTGTATGCTTCTTGAGGGTGGGGTCTGTTTTTTTTCTATTTCTTTGTATTTTTGGTGTTTAGCACACAATAAGTGCTTAATGAATGCTTTTTGATTATGTGATAATATTATTTCTAAAATTTGTTCTTAGACTTACTCATTATATGTTTATTACCTAATCTCTATTTGTGAGACTTGTGAGGTAACATTTGTTAAAGTGCTTTAGGAATTTTAGCTATTAGTCATAAATATGAAAAGATTAACAATATAAAACCTTAATTTACAAAGATAACTATAAACTGGTATTGAAATACATTTTTCTTCCGGACTGTACATTCATCAGCATAGGAATTACTTTTTTGAGGAAACTCACAGTACCAAAATAGGTCCCATCAGGTGGTCTTCAGAATTCAAACAATGTGGCCAGACCAATGGATTTGTGCTCTTTGCAGTAGAGTTTGAATGCTTGGCAGTTTAGTTTGAGAAAGGGCCTCAGTGTTTAGTATCTTATCCTGCCAGATGATCCTCAGAATCTCTAAGACAATTTAAATGTTTCCTGGCATGGTACTGGCATACTATCCAGGTTTCACAGACATACAAAAATGAAGTCACACAACAGCTCTGTAGACCTTCAGTTAGGTAGTCAGTCTAATACCTCTCATCTTCCACTTTTTCTTTCAAACACTGAGTTAGCTCTGCAGTGCCTGTATCAACCTCATAATCAGTGTGGACATCTCTGGAAACTATGCTGCCAAGGTAAGTGAACTTATCCGCAACATTCAAAATTTCATCATTTACTGTAACTGATGGTTTCACATATGGATGATGTGGTGCTTGTTGATAGAGGACATGTGTTTTCTTGGTGTTAATTGTTAGGCCCAAATCACCACAAGCAGGAGAGAATTGACCCATACTTTGTTGCATTTCTGCTGCATTTGAGTGCACAATCATCTGCAAAGAAACACAAACAAAAAAAATACATAACAGACACTGAGATCCTTTCTCAAACTAAACTGCCAGCATTCCAACTCTACTGCAGAGAACACAACTCCATTGGGGTGGCCAGATTGTTCAAATGTTAACTGTATACTTTCCCAAAAAAATTTTTTTATGGAGAACTCACACAGGGCAAGTATTCACAAGAGGAGCAATACAAGGACACTATCAAGGTAACTCTTAAGAACTTTATAATAGACTGTATTACAAGAGGGACATTGGCACAAGACTGCCCAGTATGATATGCTCCCATCAGAGAAGGTGCTGTTTACTCTGAGCAAAGCAGAATTGAATTAGTCCGAAGGAAATGTGAAATACACAAAATTTGAGAAGCTACCCCAAATTTTCATATGGACTATTTGTGTACACCCTGTGGCAGAACATTCCAAACTCATACTGGACTGATCACAGTCAGACATACTGTACTTGTTTCTAACGTAGTGATGTCATTGTAGTCCTCTTTGAAAATGAAGAACAAGGGGGCAGAGCCAGGATGGCGGAGTGCAGACATGACTCTGTGACCTCCTCTGACCTTTCTCTCAAACCAACAGCAGATTAAGCCTCTAAACCGGTTTTGGAGTCAAAGCACCTCCAAATATCAGGAGTACAACACATTCCCCAAAGAAGTTATCTTGGAAGAACTTCAGAACAGGTCTGTTTCAATCAGGCAGAGGGACAGTTTGCCGTGACCACACAGCAGTACAGGGAGACAGGCGGAAAGCCAGGCCGGGGCTCAGAGCCTGGCAGTTTCTAAGCACCTGGGAAGTTTCTGTGAGCCTCTTGGGCCACTCTGTCTTGGTTACAAGCAGGTACTTTGGCAGATCTGCCTTTTGTAAAAAGGTAGATTGTAAACTGTTTGGTGTCTTGGTCCAAACTCCCAAGTGACCCAGGTCTTATGTGACCAGCAAAGCCTGAATGGCGAAGTCCATGAGCAATGAGGAGTGAGAACCAAGATGGTGAAAGAATCTGTTTATTGTAAAGCCCATTATCACTTTTATAACTTTGGTACATTCCTTCAGCTCCTTTAAGATAACACAAGCCTACTTTAGCCTATGGTAACTAACTACTCCCCTATTAAGGAGATCCTTCTCTATAACAGGAAGCTACACCTAAGTATAAAGTGTGCAATCCTTTTCTAATAAGATATAAAGGTATATGGGTATTATTCTTCCCTCCAGATCTGGAACACCTCCCCTTTCTGCTGGAACTTGCCATGTTGCCATTTGGGCAGGGGTCCTGGAGTTGGCACATTGCTCGGGTAGAACCCCCTTCCACCCTAAATGCCATGCACAGATTGCCCTCAGTTTACCTAAGTCGAATCTCACATGGTGTCTACTGGTGAGGGGGGAGGGGGTTGGCAGGTCCTCCCATTACATTTCCCTTTTTTTTATTTTTATGTGACAGTTCCACAAGTTGGAATTTTTGGGTATTTATAGCATACCTAATGGAGACAAAGATAGGTTTCAAAGCAAAGAGTAGTATACAAACTACTAGCATAATGATTAACATATTCATGCCTAGACTAATTCCAAATTGTTTCCATTGGCACCAGGGATCTGATTGTTGAAAAAATGATATAATTTTATCTGCAACATCATTGGGTCTAATTCTTTGGTCTGCTGTGTGATCTATACTATATGCTATTCTAGCCAATATGCTTAACTCATAAGTAATATTTTCCGAATTCAATCCAAATTCAAGTAATTGAGCCCTAATTACTTCCCACTGGAGCTGCATCTCACTACTGATGTCATTGGTCAAGCAGTACTGATTATATTTATAGTCACATTGTAATTGTTGTTGCAGCTCTAAATAGTCTACTTCTTGGCCTAAAAACTGTACTGCCTATTGTAATTTGAATATACTTTCATAAAATTCCTCATCTACCTTTTATTGTCTTCTAAAACCAGCTAACGCATTTTTCATTAAATCCCATAAGTCTTGGGCTTCTGTTATTTGATTTTGAGTATTAGATATAAATCTAATGCTGTGGAGGCTACAATAGCCTCAACTAGTAAAGTTATTCCTAGCATAACACATGATACACATCTCTTTGTCCTAGTACCTAATTCCTACATTTTTTCTTGTAAGGCCTCAAAAATATTGTCATTATGGGTGCAGTACCAGGAGTTTGCTTTCACAACAGTAAAAGCATAATGTGGAAGCATAATGGATGACTATGAACATTCTTCCCTTGAATTTTGGTCCAGTGCAAGTTTCCACCTGACACCCAAGACATGTCAAATTAAAGATTCCTTCTCTATATGTGATAATTTTGGATGCATTATATGGCTCTATCAGAAATGCATAGCCTTTTCTCAGGCACACTCTGGCAGTCAGTGTGATATTGCTAATAATATTTTTTCTAGGATCAGATCCCACCCATTCTGGCATTCCTTGTACTGACATCCCTCCCATAGTAGTGACTGCCTTTTTTTATTCCTATTATCTCCGTCCCAGTGTTATAAATGTATTTTAGTCTTGGGTATTCTATTGCTCTACGATCTGGTGGTGTTGTGACAAGAAACCAAGGACTCAGTATAATTCTCCTGCCTCAGAGTGGTTTGCATGCACTGATATGTGATACACTCATTAAAAGGCATAAAACCTGGATAATGGTACGACATTGATACATTGTGGGGAAGGATGCTACTACAAAGTTTTCTATGCCTTTTACTTACTCAACTAATTATCAACTTTGCTAAGAGGAATGTCTTAACCTTCTAATTTCCATGTATATAAGTGATATCATCGCTTGTCAATGAAAAGGGTTTTTGCTCTTATGTATGTGTCCCCCGGGTACATGATACCATCCCTTAGTGAAGTGCACCAACCCACTAAGTTAATATCCTTATAGTAATGCCAGGTATCTCCTGTCTAGATTCCCCTTACAAATTTTTGAATGCATAATGGCAATCCCCTGTCAGTCCTGTAAAATTAAATGTTTTGTTAAAAGTCATTGATTTTTTTGTGGTCCGAGTGCCATTCGAAACCACCCTCTTTATACATGTGGTACAGGTTGCTATGCAGAATAAATTCTGGCATAGTCTCTGTCCATGTGAGTGCTTTCAGCCAAGGAGGAGATGGGATGAAGGCCCATCTGTGCATCTGTTTGGTCAAGATGGGGACTAGTCCCATCATTGCAATGATATTGAACGTCATTGTGACAAACTTTATCCTGGACAATGATATTTCTTCCTCCTCTTTTCACATTGTCTCCATTCCTGTGCTCTTGTAGCACACGGATTTTCCTCATTGGAACCCACTTTTCTCCTTCACCTGTGGAAATACAAACAGACCCTTTCCCCCAGGTCAGAACTGTATGTGGTCTCTGCCATTGTTTTTTGTGGTCTCTCCACATAACCCTTGTACCAGTAGTGGAGTTTTCTTTTCCTTTATCTTTATTTCTTACTTTTGGATTTTGTAGTTTATATTTCAAGGCTGGAGACAACCCTTTGTCATCAAATTTTAGATAATTTATTGAATAGACTGAGATATTTGCAATTTGTTATGGACCGATCCGTGAACTCCCCCTTTTTGTTTTTCAAGGTGGGCCTTAACCTTATTTCGTTCAACAATGGCCTGTCTTGTTGGATTATGGGGAATTCCAGTTATATGTCTAATTTGATATTCCAAATAGAATTGTTAAAAAGATTTTGAAGTACAGGCAGAACCATTATCTGTTTTTAATATTCTGGGGATAACATGATTTGCAAAGCAATACATCAGGTTATTAGTAACATGCTTAAAAAATTCTCTGGTCTGAGCCTAAGCCATCAGGAAACCAGAAAAGGTGTCTACACATAAGTGAATGTATTTACTAGTTCCAAATGGATTGTAGTGAGTAACATCCATTTGCCAAATCTCATTAGGAATTCCTCCCTTTGGGTTTCTGACTAATATACTAGGAGAAAGGGGGCATAATTAGTACATTGCTTTACTATCTTCCTGGCCTGTTCTTTTGAAATTTCCTATAACCACCTCAATAATCTTGCGGAGAGGTAATATTTATTATGTGCCTGTTTGACTGGTATGTCCATGTGATATGTTTGTAATGCCAGGAAGATGTGTATGAGACGTAACATGACAAATATAGAAATGATATCATCTCCCTCTGATAATACTATGTGCTTATAATAATAACTGTGTTATATTATCCTGCTTATCTGTGATATATACTGTTTCTAATGGAGGGATGAGGTCTGCTACATAAGAACTGTCTGTAAAAATGTTGGAGGGCTCATCAATTCCTAAAGTTTAATAACTGCCCATAACTCATTCTGTTGAGTCGAAGTGAAACAGGTCTGAAATTTATACAATTGTGATCTACTAGGAATATACATTGTAGCCCCCTTATCCTTGGTGGCATCAGTGAATATGTTTATCCTTGTGACTGGTGTTTCATTATACTTAGTTGTCCAGCCCGGGCCATTCAGTCCAAAGGCATAATTTCAGTATATTTCCTTGTTATAAGTTCAAATTTGCAATGATTTTCCATTCTACTGTTATCTGTATACATTCCTGAAACTGATCATTAGTGTAAGGAATATACACAATATCAGGATCTTGTTCTGTTAACTGGACAATCCTTTTTCGTAACTTTCTTATAGATATAGCAATTAAAGTGTGATAACTAGTGCATGACCTATTCTTGATTTTGGATAAATGAATCCATTCTAAAATCCCTTCCTTCTGATGAATAACCCCTGTGGGCAAGTTTATTGTAGCTATGATAGTTCCCATAATTAGTTCATCTTTTATTATCCTAGTCATTAATTGCCTTGCTAATTACTTTTCTATAATTGTAATGTAGTTTATGGCTTTTAGTGTTCATTCCATTTTTTATTTAAATTCACTGGAACCCTTTAACAAATCATATAAGGGTTGCAACTGATTAATAGAGATCCCACTTTTATTCCTAACCCATTATATTTCACCTTTAAACTTTTGGAATTCATTCAATGCATTTATTTTGGTAATATCTATCTTTGGAGACTTTACTTGAACGTTTCTAAATAATATAATATGGCCCAAGTTTTGTATGGGCAATTGTCTCTGTATTTTTTTCAGGAGCTATTTTTAAGCCATGGTGTTCAAGTTCTCTCCTGACCTCATCCAATACTTGTTCTAAAGTATCTGTATTGTCATATGCTGCAAGAATATCATCCATGTAATGGATGATTTGTACTTCAGGGTATTTCTTCCTATTGGGTTTCAATATTTTGTCTACATACCACTGACAGATGGTTGAGCTATTTTTCATACCTTGTGGCAGTACTTTCCATTGGTATCTTTTTACAGATTCCTGTAGATTGATACTAGGAACCGAGAATGCAAACCTATGCCTATCTCTCATTCCTCCCCTTATTATTCCATTGAAGGAATCATCCAAGGAGGAGTAAATAGGGCTCTAGTTGTCAAGTTCATCTCACATAACAGACTAGTATAGTAGGGGTTTTCCACTCAGGAGCTAAAGAGCCCTCAAACAATTACATATCCTGAAGGGAAGATTGTGATAAATTAGATAATGTGCATACAAACTATCCATTATAGTAACAGTCACCCAAAATCTTAACCCAATATTTTCCATCCTTAAATCCAAAATGCAGCAATAGGGGCCCAATCAGGATTGTACAGTAATACACAGAGTTTAACAGTTAGTCTTCAACCACTTTCAGTTCCCCCCAAATCAATGAGGCATAATGTTCATTAAGAGCAGGGGTGACATCTCTTTAAGGCTGCTTCCTGCTGGAAATAGGTGAAGTTGACTCTTTCCAGGGAGGGGGTTGGGTGTGGTGAAAACAGACTTTGGGGGAAAAAAACTCTGCCAGCATATTAAAGGTAGCCAAACTTTTGTATTCCTATCAAATTAGTGTAAACACTTAACTCCAATAAAAAATTAAAAACCACAAGCATTTCTTTGAAATTCTTTAAAGTTTTTCAAAAAGTATTTCTGGGGCCCTCTCCCATTACAATAGATGCCACAACACTCAAAACACAAATAGACAATAGACAAACAGTTCTGGAACACAAAGAGACAAACCAGGTAGAAAAACCAGGGCACTCCAGGCGTCATCCGGCAGAGGCCAGTAGGGGCACTAGATGCTGGCTTTGTCCAGAGTAGCCACCTACTATTCCAGACTACTCACCCAAAATAGAACCAGTTTTCCAGGACACTTGGTGCCAATTGTCCTCTCATTATTTATAAACCTTTAAAGACCGGAATACCTACAGACACAAAAATCTAGTAACAGATAGAGGATTAGGCTAACTACTCATTTGCTTAAGTATTTAGGATATAAATAATGATTACATATAATTATATTGGAAACATTATAATTGAATTGCATTAATGATTCCTATTGACTATTGTTCTGATCATAGAAATCAGTCACAGGAGGAAAAACAGGGACATGAATATAACATAACATAATCAGTCAAAACTGATTCTTCAGCACATACAGGACACAGGATAGAATAGCCTGAACTCAGTTTTACTACAGGTAATTATCCCAGTAACTTTGAGAAAGTGGAGCTTTAAAACTCCCAAATAATATTAGCTGCAAGCCCAAGAAATTTTTCCTCCAATAACAAATTCCATTAACCAAAGCTTTAGATGAATCCTAAACAGGCATTTACCATGATCTTATATTGATAACAGTAAGAGATTTGTCCCATTTACTTTCTGGGACTTATCTTTCATCTAAGTAGATGTTTCATAAGGTGAATATTACATATCATTTTGCTTTTAAGATACTCAATACACAAAAATTTCTAAATTGCCTGTTGTTCATAACAGAAACATTCAAAGGCAAAAACTATTATTCTCAGAGTCCCTGTAGATAATGAATATAATTAATATAGAATATCATATTTCCACATAAAAGAATTTGAAAGATTCTTTAAAAAATCAATTAAACCTTTTAAAATGACCCCACCAAATTATAGATCACATTTATTATCATATTCCTTAAATAAGGAGACAATCATGCACCTAAATAAACAAATATTTAATCAATTAACACCATGTAAAAGTGAGCTGTTCTTTTTTTTAAAAAAAAAAACTCTCTCTGCTCTCTTTTCTCCTCCTCCTGAGGAGAGTTCTGCTTTCCCCTTATTCTGTTGGAAATCTTTTATTTACTCTGCCAGGATTCCATCCTCTTCCATGACCTTGAGCAGCAGCCAAATTAGCTTCCTTTACAATTTGAACAAGCATTTTATTTCTATGCTGTTCCTTCTTACCTCTTTCTCTCTCTCACTGCTGCTCTCTCTTGTCTCTCAATTCCTTCCTGAAATCACTGAGACTGTCCTTTGTTTCTACAAATCAATCTTCCTTATCCCATCTATGTAAACTCATCTCTTTCCTCCTTTCTTTTTCTTTTCCTTTCCTTCAAAACTTTTAAGATTCAAAATATAGTCAATAGCTAAATAATTCCATAAAACAACACATGTCCAAAATTAAATTTAGCAAAATTTAAAGCATAACTTATAATGTTTACCAATTACCCAATATGTTTCTGTTTTAACTGTTTGGGAGCCTTGCTCACCTCCCCTTCCTGCTTCTTTTCCTGTTGCTTAGTAACCACAGGGTGGGGATAAGGAGCCCTTATCTAGTTTCTGACCATTTCTTAGGTTGATTCTCTATTTTCCTTTCCTCTATTTGGAAAGCACTTTTAATAATATCATATAAGAAGAAGGTATTATCTCCCAATTCTCCCAGTTTAGTTGTCACATTCTGTAAATTGTTCTTCTACTACAATCCAGGATTGTAGTGAGATTGGGGATCTCTATATGGAACATGGGCAAACCTTCTGCACTATGTCAATAAACTCCTTAATATTCTCAATATGCAATGTTGCTCCTAGATCTCTTGCCTTCTTATATATAATCCTGATATAATTTCTTTGTTCTAACTCTTCTAAAGAGATCTTTTGCCCCATGACAGAAACTTCCTATCCTTCTGCTACTTTTGTACTTTTAGCAGATTTACTCTATAACAGGAAGCTACATGTAAGTATAGAGTGTGCAATCCTTTCCTAATAAGGCATACAGATATATGGGTATTGTACTCCCCTCAGAACACCTTCCCTTTCTGCTGGAACTTGCCACGTTACCATTTGGGCAGGGCCCCAGAACTGGCATGTTGTTGCTCTGGTAGAACTCTCTTCCACCCTAAATGCCATCTTGTTCATCCATGCACAGAATGCCCTCAGTTTACATAAGTTGTATCTCTTGTGGTGTCCAAGGCTGGCAAGGGGGTGAGGGGTTGGCAGGTCCTCCCATTACAGTATGTAAGAAAAATGGGGAAATGAAGTGAGATCATTGCAAAAAGCTTATAATGTCCTACAAAAGAGATATGAAAAAGACACAAATTTACTGCAAAACAAAATTGGTGAAATGGAAAAAGTATGCAATGAACAAATTGGCCAATTACAAATGGGGCTAAAAAAGGTAATTGAAGAAAATAATCACTAAAAATTAGAATTGAACAAATGGAAGTGAATGAATCAATAAGACTTCAAGAATCAGTCAAACAAAAACAACAAAAAAAAAGAAAAATAGAAGAAAATATGAAATATCTCCTAGGAAAAACTGGAAAGTAGATCTAAGAGAGACAATCTAAGGATTATTGGACTTCCTGAAAGCCATGATAAAAAAAAAGAACTTAGACACTATCTTACAGGAAATCAAGAAAACTTCCCTGATGTTTTAGAAGCCATTGAAAGAATTCACCAATCACCTCCTGAAAAAGACCCCTAAATTCAATCCCCAGGGAATATCCTGGCTAAATTTCAGGATTATCGCACCAAGGAAAAGAATTGCAAGCACCTAGAAAGAAACAATTCAAATATCGGGGAACTATAATTAGAAATACTCAGGATCTATCAGCTTTCACCTTAAAGGATTGAAGAGCCTAGAATAAGATATTCCAAAAGGCAGAGGAACTTGGATTACAGCCAAGAATAAAACTATCCAACTAGAATGAGCATTATCTTTCAGGGAAGAAGATGGACATTTAATGATATAGGTGAATATCACCTATTTCTAATGAAAATACTAGATCTGAACAAAAAATTTTATCTCCAAACATAGAACTCAAGAGAAGCATAAAAAGGTAAAAAGAACTATATTTCTATTATTGATATACTTAGAGAATGGGGGTATAATTTGATTTTATTTTGATAATATGAAAAAGAAACGAGCTGGAAGAGGGATCATGCTGGAAAAACAGGGAAAAGGAGGTAAAATAACATTAAAAGGGAGGTAAAAAATAAGGTAAAATCTCATGAAAAGGCAAAGAAAATCTAACATAATTGAGGGAAAGAAGGGAGGGCAATGAGCATTGTGTGAATCTTACTCTCATCAGACTGGGCTCTAAAAGAGAATATCAGACACATTTGGTTTCACAGAGAAACTTGTCCCACTTTATAAGGAAATGGGAGGGAAATGAGGAAAAGAAAGGGAAAGACTAATAGAAGGGAAAATAGAAGAATTAGGGGAAAGGTGTAAAAAAGGGGGAGGGGCTCTAAACAGGGGAGGACTGTTTGAGGGGGGAAAGGCAAAAGGGGAAAGTCAAGAGAAAAACATAACTTTGGGTAAATAAGATGGCAGGAAATAAAGATTTATTTATTTTAACTGTGAATGTGAATGGAATGACCTCTCCCATAAAACAGAAGTGGTTAGCAGACTGGATTAAAAGCCAGAATCCTACAATATGTTCTTTACAAGAAACACATCTAAAGCATAGAGATACATACTTTACAGAAAGTAAAGGGTTGGAGCAGAATCTATTATGCTTCAGGTGAACAACAACAACAACAACAAAAGCAGGGGTAGCAATCCTGATCTCAGATCAAATAAAAACAAAGAGAGATCTAATTAAAAGAGATAAGGAAGGAAACTATATTTTACTAAAGGGTACTATAAATAATGAAGCAATATTAATACTAAACATATATGCACCCTGTGGTATAGCATCCAGATTTCTAGAGGAAAAGTTAAGAGAGATGCAAGAAGAACTAGAAAGCAAAACTATACTAGTGGGGGATTTCAAACTTGCTCTCTCAAAACTAGATGAATCAAATCACAAAATAAATAAGAAAGAAGTTAAGGAGGTAAAAGAAATGTTAGAAAAATTAGGTGTGATAGATCTTTAGAGAAAATTTAATGGGGACAGAAAGGAGTTTACTTTTTTCTCAGCAGGTCATGGAATTTATGCAAAAATTGATCATGTGTTAGGGCATAAAAACCTCAAAATGAAATGCAGAAAAGCAGAAATAGTAAATGCATCTTTTCCAGATCATGATGCAATAAAAATCACATGCAATATAAGGCCAGGAGAAAATAGACCAAAAGTTAATTGGAAATTAAAAAATCTAATCCTAAAGAATGAATGGGTGAAACAGCAAATCATAAAAACAATCAATAATTTCATCCAGGAGAATGACAATAATGAGACAACATACCAAAATTTGTGGGATACAGCCGAAGTGGTTATAAGGGGTAATTTTATATCCCTAGTACTTACTTGCATAAAATAGAGAAAGAGAAGATCAGTGAATTGGGCTTACACTTTAAAAAGCTACAAAAAAACCAAATTAAAAACCCTCAATTAAATACCAAATTGGAAATTCTGAAAATAAATGAGATTAATAAAATTGATAAGAAAACTATTGAATTAATAAATAAAATTAAGAGTTGATTTTATGAAAAAAAACCCAGCAAAATAGATAAGTCTTTAGTTAATTTAATTAGAAAAAGGAAAGAAGAAATTCAAATTGTTAGTCTCAAAAATGAAAAGGGAGAACTTTCCACCAACGAAGAGGAAATTAGAGCAATAATTAGGAGTTACTTTGCCCAACTTTATGCCAATAAATTTGATAATCTAAAAGAAATGGAGGAATATCTACAAAAATATAGATTGCCCAAGTTAATAGAAGAGGAAATAAATTATTTAAACAGGCCCATTTTAGAAAAAGAAATATAGCAAGTTATTAATCAACTCCTTAAGAAACAATCTCCAGGGCCAGATGGATTTACATGTGAATTCTACCAAACATTCAAAGAACAATTAATTCCAATACTATATAAACTATTTGGAAAAAATAGGGAAAGAAGGTGTTCTACCAAATTCCTTTTATGATACAGATATGGTGCTGAAAGCTAAAGCAGGTAGGGTAAAAACAGAGAAAGAAAACTATAGACCGATTTCCCTAATGAATATTGATGCAAAAATCTTAAATAAAATATTAGCAACGAGATTACAGAAAGTCATGCCCAGAATAATACATCCCACCAAGTGGGATTTATACCAGGAATGCAGGGCTGTTTCACTATTGGGAAAACTATCAGTATTCACAAAAACATAAAATACCCAGATTGACAGATCAAGAAATAGTAATCCTAAGTAATTCCATCTTAGAAAAAGAAATTAAACAAACTATTAATAAACAACCCCCAAAAATAATCTCCAAGGCCAGCTGAATACACAAGGGAATTCTACAAAACATTTAAAGAACACTTAATTCCAATGCCAATTATTGGAAAAACAGGCAAAGAAGGGGTCTTACCAAATTCCATTTATGGCATAAATATGGTGTTGATATCTAAAACAGGAAGAGCAAAAAAGCAAAAGAAAATTGTAGTCCAATTCCATCATGAATATCAATAAAAATTTTTGAATAATATACTGGCAAGGAGATTGTAGTGATTTTTCACAAGAATTATATACTATGACCAGGTAGAATTTAGATCAAGAATGTACAATTGGTTCAAAATTAGAAAAACTATCAACATATTTGATCATCTCAATAGTCAAGCTAACAGATATCATTTAATTATCTCAATAGATACTGAAAAAGCTTTTGACAGAATACAGCACCCATTTTTATTAAAAACACTAGAGAGTATAAGAATAAAGGAAGAATTCCTTAAAATGATAATAAAACCATTATGTCTTTAGACATTAGACAAGCATTATGTCTAATGGGGATAAGCTAGAAGAATAACCAATAAGAGCAGGGGTGCAGCAAGGATAACCTTTATTACTGCTATTATTCAATATAATACTGGAAATATTAGCTATATCAATAGCAGGGGAAAAAGAAATCAAAGGGATTAGGATAGACAAATTGGGAACAAACTGTCACTCTTTGCAGATGATGGATGGTATGCTTAGAGAATACTAGATAATCAACTCAAAAACTCCTTGAAATAATTAATAACTTTGGCAAAGTTTTAGGATAAAAAATAAACCCACATAAATCATCAGCATTTTTTATATAATCAACAAAGCCCAGCTGCAAGAGTTATAAAGAGAAATTCCATTTAAATAACTGTTAAACAATATTTTGGGACTCTACCTGCCCAGGAACTATATAAACATAATATCAAAACACTTTTCACACAAATAAAGTTAAATCTAAACAATTGAAAAAATACCCATTGCTCATGGGAAGGTCAAGCTAATACAATAAAAATGACAATTTTGCCTAAACTACTTTAGTTATTCAGTGCCATACCACTTAAAACTACCAAACAAATTACCTGATAGTGCTAGATAAAAATAACAGCAAAATTTATCTGTAAGAACAAAAGGTCAAAAAATAAAGGTCATTAATGGGGAGAAAATACAATGGAAGGTGGCATAGCATTACCCAATCTCCAACTATATTATAGAGCCATAATCATCAAAACCATATGGTACTGGCTAAGAAACAGAGTGGTGGATCAGTGATATTAGTTAGGATTACAAGACACAGTAGTCAATGACCATGATAACATAGTATTTGATAAACCCAAAGACCCCAGGTTCTGAAATAAGAATTCATTATTTTACAAAAAAATTCTGGGAAAACTGGAAAACAATAGGTTACAAATTTGATGTAGGCTAACATCTCACACCCTATATAAAGAGATGTGATCAAAATGGGTACATGATTTAGACATAAGGGGTGATACCATAAGTAAATTAGAAGAGCAAGGAACAATCTACTTATTGGATGAATTCATGACTAAATAAGAGATGGAGAATATTGCATAGATAATCTTGAATATATTACATTAAAAAGCTTTTGAACAAACAAAATTATTGCAACCAAAATTAGAAGGAAAACAGAAAGCTGGGAAACAATCTTGCAAATGTCCCTGATAAACGCCTTATTTCTCAAATATGTAAAGAACTGAGTCCGATTTATAAGAATACAAGCCATTCCCCAAATGATAAATGGTCAAAGGATATAAACAGGCAGTTTTTAGAGGAAGGAAAGTTTTTGTTAGTCTTATGAAAAAGTGCTCAAAATCACTATTGATTAGAGAATTGCAAATTAAAACAACTCTGAGATACCACTCACACCTATCAGATTGACTAGTAGCAAAAAAGGAAAATAATAAATGTTAAAGAGGATGTGGGAAATTGGGACATTAATGCTTTGTTGGTAAGAGTTCTGAACTGATTCAACCTTTCTGGAGAGCAAATTGGAACTATACTCAAAGGGTAACCAAACTGTGCATATTCTTTGATCCAGCAATATCATTACAAGATCTGTGTAATAAGATCATATAAAAAGGGAAATGCATGTATAAAACTATTTATAACCATGTTTTTCATGATGACAAAATATTGGAATTTGAGGGAATGCCTATCAGTGGCTAAAGTGATACGAGGGGGAGGAGGATTATGCCTCCCACTTCTTGGAAATATAGATTTATATATTTTAGAAATATTTCTTCATGGAAGCTAATTATCTGTAAGTGGTTAAATGGAACAGGAATGCAGGAGGCCAACCACTATCCTTAAGGAAATACTAGATGTCCTCCAATATTCTTAAGGATGTTGGAGAAACCTGGGGGAGAAGTATGAAATGTATCCTACTTTAACCTTCAGACAGGGGTAGAGGACAGGGTAGTCATTGTTATATATCTAAATAACCAGTTCTGATGAATGTATGAGTTGAACTGTATATAGTTTTGATTGGAACAATAGAAAAAGAAGTTCAAACTATTTATATGCTAGAACTTTGAAATAAAATTGATTTTTTATTTGAGAGCTTTTAATTTAGAAGAACTGGGCTAATATCTGTTTTGTAGATATTGTAATATCTGTTGATTTCCATTACTATGTTATCTATTTATTTATCAGTCTTATGCTGAATGAAAGCAGTGTTTAACTGAGTTTATATGTTTCTATGAAGAGTCAGTCCCAGTATGCTAATGCCATGCCACCAAAGTTCACAGAGATAAAGCAAATCCAGAGTAGATAAGGTTTGGTAGTAGGTGGGTACTCAGAGATGATTTTTGTTGTATAAACACACAAATCCATCCCCTCCTTGACAGCAAGTTGGCTCTGCCCATAGACAGAAGCAGAGCTAGGGGGTAAAAATTATTAATTCTTTGAGAACCCTCTGCTCCCCCCCTAAAAAAAAAAACCCACAACTACTTATCACTTTTACACTTCTGTTTTGTTGATCAGGATCAGTTGAATGGCCATCAAGATCTCAAGGTATTAAATAAATTATTTTGAAGGATCTCATCAAAACCTCTGTCCAATATTAGGATCATTTGCCAACAAGCTAACTAGCAAAACATGTAGGAGAATTTTCTGTCAAGGAAACCACATTCTTTTACGTCTCCAAGGTTCATACCCTCAGAATCATTCTTGACTCTTTGCTTTCTCTCATCCCCCATATACAATTAATGACCAACTTCACAACATCTCTCATATTTGCCTGCTTTCTACTTACATGGACAGCATACTGGTTCAGACCCTCATCAGTTTTTCCCTGTACTACTGTAATAGCCTCTTTATTGGTCATCCTAGTTTTAGCCTCTCATCTCTCCATCCTTGACACGGATATTAAACTGATATTGCTAAAGTCTAAAAAATCTTCTAAAGGATAAAAAGTGAAACTAAAACTAAAGGGGAAAAGCAAGACAAAATACAACAAAGGAAAAAAAACTCAAGGTGGGGCAGAGTGGAATAAAAGGAAAAAACAAAACATAAGAACATTTCAATGTGAAGAAAAAAAAAGTTCTAAGCAGACTTCCAATTGCTTTGAAAAGAGAAAGGAAGGAAGGAAGGAAAAAAGGAAAAAAGGAAGGAAGGAAAAAAAGGAAGGAAAGAAATGATCATATGGTTGGGAAAAAAATTGATCTTAAGATAATGAGATAAATAAAAATAGAGTCCCTCCTTCATATTCCTTACCCTCAAGGAAAAAGTCTTTCTTTTTAATTAAAGCTTTTTATTTGTATAACATGTATATGGGTAGTTTCCCAACATTGATATTTACAAAGCTTTCCATTACAAATTTTACCCCCAGTCCCCTCCCCTCCCTTCT
>JAJPUD010012618.1:22455-37801 GCA_023553655.1 Myrmecobius fasciatus | reverse complement strand
ATGTTTGCTTGCATTATGTTTCCCTTCTCAGATTTTTTTTTCTTGTAGATCCAATTTTTCTTGTGCAGCAAGATAACTGTAAAAATATGTATACACATATGATTTGTCAAGTATTTTGATATGGTTAACATGTATTGGACTTCCTGCCATCTAGGGGAGAGGGTGGAGGGAAGGGGGGAAAATTTGTAACAGAAAGCTTTGCAAGGGTCAATGTTGAAAAATTACCCATGCATATGTTTTGCAAATAAAAAGCTTTAATAAAAAAAAACAAAACAAAGCAAACATTATTACCAGCTACTTCAGGTGACATTATATGCCTTCCAGAGTTAATGCACAATCCATACTCTGACATTTCACTATCTACTTTAACTATCAATACCAAGATGCTTATCAATGCAGAATTGTAAATAGTATAGTTGTGAGTTTATCAACACCAAAATATTTGTCATGAAACAGAGTAGTAAATAGCAGAAATTATCATACTAATATATTTATCTCAAGCATGTCTTTAATTCATTGTTGAGGGACAAATAGTACAGTTAAAACTTGTTCCTGACAAGTATTCTCCATCAGGTTTATCCTACATTTATCCACTAATTGATTGTTAGGGAGATGGTGAGCCTAACAAAGAGCAGGACTCAAATACCTCTTGCTGTTCATGGATTTATTCAATACTGGCCCTCTACATTAAAGTCATCATTTTCAAAAGCAGAGAGTATTGTTAATGAGACAGAAAACTGAGTTATGTTTTCAAAATGAGTTCATGAAAATAACCTAACTCAGTGTCATTCTCCTCACTACTTTTCTCATCTAGAGCTTTATGTAAGTCCTTAAAGAGGGATAGGAGCCAGATTTCTGACAAACTTTTCCCAATTTCTCATAGTCAGAGAGGTCAATATGAATAAATCTCAATTCTATAAATCAAAGCACTTAAGGTAACATACATCAAGAAACAAATACAGTGGCCATAAACTTCACAAAAATTATAATCCCATGCTGCCTTCAATGTCATAAAAGCTGAACATACTCAGTTATGCAAAGTTATAATTCCATACATCCCTTAAGAAGACAAACTTTATTAAATAGACTCTAAGTAAACTGTCAGGTTACAGATTATATTAGTTTTGGAGTCTTCACAATATACTGATTGAGAGGGGAAAATTTACACATTATTAAGGTCATCATGAGAACTCATGCAAATCATTCATGTACAATTAGCTAGGGTGGCTGACAAATAACAAAACTATTTTAGGAAGCCCAAACTTCCATTTGGGCTTTCCATTCTACTTGAGGAATGTCCAATAGCTAACATTATTATTCCATAAATCAGGTTTTGGTTGGGTGAGATTACTAAAAGCTAAGGAGTGCTGGGTTAGTCAATTGTATTCAGGGTGAACAAATAGGTGGAAGTTCATAGCTTGGAGTCTGAAGAAAATAAATCTCACAAGTAGGTTAAAATGCAGGGGCCAAATATGAGCAAAAACAAAACAAAACAAAAAAAAAAACCAATACTTAAAAGTGGAATTAGTATAGGGGTTAGTAGAGACAATAGACAGAAACCCCACCCAGAGGAAGGCTTGGAAGGGAATGAGGCTATCATGGTTGCCTCTCATCCAAACAACTTTTCCTAGGACAAATATCAAAGAATGTTTTCCCTCAAATCCTCACTTTTGTCCCCTTGAAGGGGTGGGGGCAGTATCTGAAGCAGTGTCATGATACAAGTGAAAGGAGCAATCATAATGTTTAAAAGGTGTTAAGCCCCAGGTGGAGAGGGTTCCAGTCAGAGGTATTCCTCAGAAACATTAAGGTAAAATGGAAACCTCATTTTACAGAGAAAAGCATATCCCTTAGGTGCACAGATGGCACCTGAGGTCAAGTTTTGTAGTAGCTTCCTAGTTCGTTGTTCCCAAGGATGATTAGAATTACATGACATTTTATCAATCAGAATGTTAGTTCTCAGGAGGTTATGGAGAAGTTTCAAAGAAGGGGATGTAGAAGCATTAGGAGTGAGTTTGATGGAATGATTTTGGAATGGATGTCCTATAATTATTATGTGGGTAGGAGATCCTTTCTGGCAAGAAGACAGGGGATAATCAGGTTAAAGTTATTCCCTTGGGGGGGGGGGGTAATTAGTACAAATGAGATACCATCCGTGGTAGGGATGGTGATATTTGGGAATGGGGCCTTTGCAAATAATACATCAAGTTGCATATGTGGGCTGCCTTGAGGATGCTGAGGGCACACCCAACAATCTTGAATGCCCCCACTACCCACGGAGTTGCCTAGGCTGACCAAAGACTAAGTGGTTATCTTCCCACTGGTGGGGGCTCACAGAGTGACACCAAGAGAGATGGAGAGAAAATACTAGGAGCAAAGTTCTCATTCTTGGAGGGTTGTTAAAGGGACACCTAGAAAAAGTGGAAAATAATAAGAAAGAAAGCTCATCTTAAGAGTCTCAGCCACCTTTTGAGTTATTTGAGAAGTGAAGGCTGGGCCATTATTACTCTGCAAAGAGCTGGGCAGGTCAAAAAGAAGTTCCCACTGACTTGTGTCTGGGATTAGAAGCTGTCCTGAGGGTAGTTCTGAAATAGCCCAGGCGAGAAAATACAGGACAGCCCAAATAATTGGATTTTGAGAGCATTTATTAGCTGGCTGGCGACTGACCTCCCTAGACAGGCTAGTAGAGATCAACCCTGAGCCTTGGTAGGGGCACACTTTTAAGCACATTTGCCATGTTAAACATTGACCCGATTACTCACTCACAATGGGGGGATAACAGGATGGGGGGGTCAGCACACAATTGCAGATGTCGACATGTGATCTGGGTCAGGTAAACTGACATTTGTCAGGCAAACACTGTTCAGAAAGTCCAAGGCCCCTTGACCCAGAGATGGGGCCCAGTCTTCTGTCCATTTCAGTTCAAACTACCCAGAAAGAGGACTTCATAGCCCTGGGTGGGAGAATGGGGGCTGGAAATTAAGGGTTTGTATGGCTGCAGTCAGAGAAATCTCTTGTGTGGGGCTGCAGATCAAGATATCATCTAACCCATACTGGCCATATGAATGTTGGTGAGGGGTTACATTCCCTTGGATTTGCCTCTTCAAGGGCAAAAAGAAATTGTGAGTCTTTATTCAATGGTATACAAAAGAAAGCATCTTTAAAATATAAAGTGGAAAACCATTGTGTCCCTTGGGATACTTGTATTGGGCTCATGGCTTCTATTGGCCATTTGTTCTGATTATAAAAATTTGTGATAAAAGAAAAAAGCAAGGACATGATTATAATAACATCAAAACAAGGATGCTCAAGATCCTTAGATCTGTTTGACAGCTGATCATGGAGTAATAATTAACCAGACTCATAAATAATCAGGTGGGAAACAAAGAAACAGAACTAGGAAAATGAGTCAGAAGGATTCTACTTTAAGCGGAAGCTAAAGTTGTCCTCCCAGCTTTTGCCCAGATAAGCCATCCACCTAGACATTTCAGGAAGGTATTCTCTGATTGGTGGGCTACTGACTTAATAGCAATCAAATTCAGAGCTCAAAAGAATATCAGTTACAATCCCAAGAGATTTTATCTCTAATAGCAAATTCTACCAATCACAGCTTAGGGCTAGATACATTATTTTACAAATTTACCAGGATTTACACACATAAGAGATTTTGTTTAACATGTTTTATATGTTTAAACTTATCCTGGTGCAAAGGTTCAATCATTAAACAAGCTTTTAATTTCTTAGTAAATGAATTCTTTCTTTAGAAACTATAAATCCTGAACATGTTCAGTTCTCAGGGCTAATAACCTTGCTTACCCTGATAGTTAAGAAAACTGGCAAGCTTACAAATTAAGGGGAGTTGACAAAAATCCCAGGGAAGAGGCTGCACTTACCGTTGCCCACCCCAACTATTCTTAGTGTTTTTGTGGGCTGTGCTGTTTAATATTTCCCTCCATTCTGTGAAGGGGGAAAAGGTGTTGCATACCTCATAATTGGAGGTGAATTAATAAGGCTTAACATGATGACAATAACTCTGAGTAACAACAATTTAGAATTTTTCCAAATAATAGCCAAATATTCTTAGTTTCCATTCCCTTAAATAACTTTCCCTTTTGTTTTAGGGAGAAAACAAGACAATTCTTAAAACTAAGATTAGATTTTAAAATTGACAACTTTAGTTAATGAGATTCCCTAGATTCTGATTAAATGTCCTAGACAAACTGAGTTGCAATTTGATTATTTTCCAATCTATACATATCATTTCTCTTTTTGTGAGCCAGAAAAAAAATGGTCAAAGTGCCAGTTTTTACTGACAGGGCCATCAGAAATCTGACTCTAGATAATTAGAGTTTTTAAAGTGGTCTCAAACTCTTTTGTTAACACTATCAGTGCAAATAGATCCCTTTTGTGGGTTTTAATTAGAGCTCCTTTAAAATTTCTTTTACTATCATATTTCAAACAAATTTCCAAATTACTTTACACATACATAGAAATCATTTATTTGTTGGTGACATCAAAAAAAACACACAGAAAATTATCAAATATGAAGCAATTATGTTGAATAAAACAGTTAATATTCAAATTGAATAAAACAGTTAATATTCATATAGCACGTTTAATGCTAACCACTTTTGCAGGTCTTCACAACAATTATTATTTCTCTTTACAAATTAAAAAATTGGCCAGAGATAAAAATAATTTGCCATAGATAATACATATCCACAATTGAAACAGAGAATGGTGTTCTTATCAAATGCAGAGGCTGACTGGCTTTTTCACCTCACACTACCATGCTGGGTGTTGCCAAGGGTACTCAAATTATTCTCAGACAGTTTCTGGTCAGAACCTGGTGAACACTGGGATGAGTGGTGCCAGGATATCCCTTTGATGGTGTTTGGGAAAGGTTGTGTGGGGTCCCCATGGGTTGCTTCCCCTATTTCTACAGGTGAGGCAGAATTTGAGTTTTAATCTGATTTGAGATGAGAGGGATTAGCAAACAGAGAAACTTGGGCTATACTTATCTTTTTAGCAATCCCCACAACTGGGATGTTCAGGATCACTCTGGAGAATAGAGTGGAGAGGGTCCTTTAATACCTTCTGGGGTGCTTTGCCAAAGGAGCAGAAGGGGAACTCTGGGCAAGTTAGGAGTCAAGGAAAGGTTGGTGAAAAGTTGATATTTACCTAGTTTGTTTTTTTTTTTTCCTTTTCTTTCAGAATGGGGTAAATTCCTGGAATTATTCTCAATGTTTCAAGAACTTTTCTTGCAATGTTAAAATGACAAATTGATAAACTTAATCATTACTCTCAAAACTTTAAGAATTTGCTCAGATGTTTTGCTCTCAAAACTTTGAGAATCTGTAAATATGTTAATTTAATTTTAATTAGCTAATTTTTTGTGTAGCCCCCAGTTTGGCCATAGCTGAAGTCCACAGAAAAAAGTTAGACTTTTTAAGAAATTTTCCCAGCATTCCAATTACAGCATAAAGAGATGGGTTTTTCCCCCTTTTTTCCTTTTTTTGCTGGTTGCATTTTACATCTTTCCAGGTAACAAAATTTAGTTCATAGAGCAAACATGACATAGACATTCTACACAGAGACGAAGACACAGACAAAATGACATGAAAGAGGACTGCCCTATCTTTGCCAAAAGCCATAAAATTTTGACAAAAGCTATCCTACAAAACTTTCATCTTCTTCTGGTGTCCCAGAGAATGCGAAAAGGTAATAAAGGTTCCTGAGGAACTTTGCCTGAATATTGCAAGAATTTTCAAGTCTGGCCATCCCCAGTCAAGGAATACTTTCTGAATGTGGAGCTTGCAATGACCCAGACAAGTTCTTCCAGTGGCTTGGGGTGTCCCACTACAAGATTGTGGGAGGAAAAAAATGGGGGTTTACCTTGACAAGATGGGAATCAAGCCAGGAGAGGCCAGACTCTCCCCATAAGAGCCACCAAATGTTGAGGTTGGGAAGGGGACCCCAAAAGTTTGGAGTCACAGACAAATATAGTGAGGTGTTTCAAAAGAATTTGTAAGCATGAATCCATTTCCTTGTCAAGGGGCAAAGTTTATTGTAATTGCAACAACAATTACAAGCAGACTGAATTCCAAGAGAATTCAGTGGAGAAACCAAAGCAAAGACACACATTTATCCAACTTTCTAACACTGACATGCTAATTCTATAGCCCAGAGGAGTGGTCTCTGGAATTTGGTTATCATGACCAGATTATCAGTCAGCAATAGATTGAGGAGTAGTTTATTCAGAATCAGACAAATTGGGCATGGGAGTTTCCTGAGGCAGACTCTAAAACCAGAAGATTTAGAATTTCTGATTTATTGTTAGAACAGAAGCCCCCCCCTAAAATCAGGGGACCATAAATTCATATTACATCAATACAATAATGATTATCAATATGAAATAACATTAAATCTTCTTCCTGGAAACCCACTCCCAATGTCCATTTATTCAACATATTTCATCCAGAATCCCAGCTATCCCATGTAATCATCGGGTCCCTGGCAACATCTTTCCTTGGAAATTCTGGAATAGGCCTCATAGAGCAGCTCTAATGAGGTCCTCTTCCTAGCAGATCTATTTCTCTGGTTCTAAGTCACTTGCAGAGATTCCCTATTTAATGTCACTAAAATGTACCAGTGACAAGATTCAACACAATTTAGGACAATCTCATAAACTGGATTTTCCAATAACTAGTTCATGTGGTGAAAACCATATCAAACCTTACAGGGCTAATTTTATTAACAACAGAGCTATAAGAAAACCACCAAATTAGGAATCCATAATTCCCCTGAATGTTTAGAGAATATCAGTTTTTAAATACTACTTTTTCTTTCTATTTTTACTTAAACTTCTACCTGATATGGACAATACAGGCTGAAGGAAGAATTACTAATTAGAAAAAAGACACCACCTAGAACTGATTTGAGAGTCTCTTTTAGAATATACACTAGACAGAAAATATCTATGATGTACTTTATTTAAAAGGCTATGACTGAATATAATCTTTAATCCAGAAATTCATATATTTAAACTATTCCATAATAAAACTTTTTTTCTAATTAGTAGAATCAAGATAACAGTGAAATTTTTAATTCAGTAAACCAAACCTAGCTGCTCTGGCTTTGTGCCTTATCTGTTTTAGATAAAGAAGTTGGACGAGATTACCCTCAACCAATATTAATTTGACCAAAAAACTAATAATCACTTACTTGATCTACAGTATCAAAATCCTAGAATAAACAACCTGCAAAATACTTCTGTTTTTATGGGTAGATAATCATGTGTTCTCAGGTGATAGGGTACATTTAGTCAGTTCTAGTCAATCACTGACTCATAGACTCATCAAATTTAAGAGCTTCAAGAGATCCTCTGTTAACCAGTTCATTCTATTGATAGGAAAACTCAAGGTCAGAGAGGCATAAATACAAGAGTGTGTTGGTAAATGTTTAACTAGATCTCAAAAAAGAAAACAAAACACTTTTAAGTTTAATCTACAATATTGCCATTTTCTCCACCACTTTCTTAAATCCTGACAGTCATCAAAATGAGAAATCAAGCCTTGACCTATAGCCTTTGCCAGTTCTGAGGTATAAATGCTCACAGTGAAAATTTAATAATTTTTGAGCTGGTTATAGAACATCCTTACAGTGAGGTTGAACCCTAGTCACAAGACTGAGCTAGGACTAGGACCCTGGTTTCTTGACTCCAGCTAGAGGTCTTTCACATTTGGGAAAATGTTTGAACATTTAACAGACCTAGGGAGCAGAGTTAGACTTGTACTGAAAGAAGACATATATAAGAAAGATGCTTTAGAGAGAGAACTGAGAAAATTTGGCAACTTATTAGATATGTGGGGTGAAGGAGGAGTAGAAGATAATATTGAGGTTGGGAAGGATGGTAGTGATATTAACAAAAAGGGAAGTTTAGCAGATAAGTCGATTTTGTTAAGGAAGGAAAATGTAATAAGATCTTTAATGCATCTTATAATTCTTCCTTTGCCTTACTCTCTCACACCCCCCTCCCCCCCCAAAAAAAAGAGAGAGAAAGAGACAGAAGTTTGGTCAATTCTTTGGAACCTCTTTGACCTGTGGTTTTAATAAGTTAGAAATCTTTTGAAAGACAGAGGACTAGGGCAGGAGTAGGGAGGATAGGAAGCTGTTGGATGGATGGAGGAAGCCAATGGGGAGATAAAAGTAAATGTAGTTATTTGGATACTAACCTCAGGATTGACTGTCACAAGGAGGTTGGGATTTGAACCACCTTTCTACCATCTGGTAGATGCCAGATCAATAATTTGATTGATTTATCTCATGGTTCTCTCAAAGGAATTAGCCTTTACTTCAGTAGCTACTGTCCTCATGTATTGATGGTGGCTATAGATAGTGGGCCTAATATAATAGGAATATCTATGATTCTAATTCTGGGACTTCAGCATTCCCAAATTTCAAGTTTAAAACAAACCTCTTTTTTTATTTTCCCTGATTACATGTAAAAACAACATTTTTTTAGTTATACATCAATTTTTTAAACATATTTCCTCCTGATTCCAGAGCTGGTACTCTATTCATTGCACTATTTAGCTGTCCCTACATATTTCTTTATGAATCATATTGGGAGAGAAAAATCAGAATGAAAGGGGGAAACCAGAAGAGAAAAAAAAACAGAAGAAAAAGAAAAAAAGTGATCATAGTATGTTTTGATTTACATTCAGTCTCCATAGTTCTCTCTCAGGATGCAGATGGCATTTTCTACTCAAAATTTAGTTGGATTTCCTCGGATCACTGAACTGCTGAGAAAAACCAAGTCTATCATAGTTGATCATCACATAATCTCGCTGTTGCTGTGTACAATGTTTTCTTGATTCTGCTTTTTGCACTCAGCAAACTTTTTTTAATTAAAACTTTTTATTTTCAAAACATATGCATGAGGGGCAGCTAGGTAGTGCAATGGATAGAGCACCAGCCCTGAAGTCAGGAGGACCTGAGTTCAAATCTGATCTGACACTTAATAGTTCTAAGCTGTGTGACCCTGGGCAAGTCACTTAACCCCAATTGCCTCAGCAAAAAAAAAAAACAAACCACCATATATATATATAATACATATATATATACATATATGCATGGATAATTTTTCAACATCTACCCTTGCAAAACCTTGCATTCCAAATTTTCCCCTCCTTCTTCTCCCCATCCTTCCCTAGATGGCACATAATCCAATATATGATATTCATGTTAAAATATATGTTAAATCCAATATATGTAAACATATTTAAACAATTAACTTGCTACATACGAAAAATCAAATAAAAAAAAAAAAAATGAGAAAGAAAACAAAATGCAAGCAAACAACAACAAAAAGAGTGAAAATGTTATGTTGTGATCCACACTCAGTTCCCACAGTCCTCTCTCTGGGTGTAGATGGCTCTCTCCCTCACAAGATCATTGGAAGTGGCCTCAATCATCTCATTGTTGGAAAGAGTCATGTCCATCAGAATTGATCATCATATAATCTTGTTGCTGTGTATGTATAGTGATCTCCTGGTTCTGCTCATTTCACTTAGCATCAGTTCATTTAAGTCTCCCCAGGTCTCTCTAAAATCATCCTGCTGATCATTTCTTTTCTTTTTTTTCTTTTTCTTTTTTTTTGCTGAGGCAATTGGGGTTAAGTGACTTACCCAGGGTCACACAGCTAGGAAGTGTTAAGTATCTGAGACCAAATTTGAACTCAGGTCCTCCTGACTTCAGGGCTGGTGTTCTATCCACTGCGCCACCTAGCTGCCCCTTGCTGATCATTTCTTATAGGACAATAATATTCCATAATATTCATATACTATAACTTATTCAGCCATTCTTCAACTGATGGGCATCCACTCAGTTTCCAGTAAATTCCACTTGCCACTACAAAAAGGGCTGCCACACAATACTACCTAAACTAATCCTTTTATTTAGTGCTATACTAATCAAACTCCCAAGAAATTATTTAACTGACCTAGAAAAAATAACAACACAATTCATCTGGAAAAATGAAAGGTCAAAAATTTCAAGGGAATTAATGAAAAAAAATGCAAATGAGGGTGGCCTAGCTGCACTAGATCTAAAACTATATTATAAAGCAGTGGTCACCAAAACCATTTGGTACTGGATAAGAAATAGAGTAGTGGATCAGTGGAATAAGTTAGGTTCACAGGACAAAATACTCAATGACAATAGTAATCTAGTGTTTGATAAACTAAAAGACCCCAGTTTTGGAGATAAAAATTCACTATTTGACAAAAACTGCTGGGATAATTGGAAACTAGTATGGAAGAAACTAGGCATTGACCCACACCTAACACCATATACCAAGATAAGGTCAAAGTGGATTCATGATCTAGACATAAAGAATGATATTATAAACAAATTAGAACAATGTAGGATGATTTACCTCTCAGATCTGTGGAGGGGGAAGGATTTTGTAACCAAAGAAGAACTAGAGATCATCATTAATCACAAAATAGATAATTTTGACTATATCAAATTAAAAAGGTTTTGTACAAACAAAATGAATGCAGACAAGATTAGAAGGGTAGCAGTAAACTGGGAAAATATTTTTACATTCAAAGGTTCTGATAAAGGCCTCCTTTCTAAAATATATAGAGAATTGACTGAAATATATAAGAATTCAAGCCATTCTCCAATTGATAAATGGTCAAAAGATATGAACAGACAATTTTCAGACAAAGAAATTGAAACTATTTCTAGTCACATGAAAAGATGCTCCAAATCACCATTGATCAGAGAAATGCAAATTAAGACAACTCTGAGGTACCACTACACACCTGTCAGATTGGCTAAAATGACAGGAAATGATAATGATAAATGTTGGAGGGGATGGGGGAAAACTGGGACACTGATACATTGTTGGTGGAACGGATCCAACCATTCTGGAGAGCAATTTGGAACTATGCTCAAAAAGTTATCAAACTGTGCATACCATTTGACCCAGCAGTGTTTCTACTGGGCCTATATCCCAAAGAGATTTTAAAGGAGGGAAAGGGACCCACATGTGCAAGAATGTTTGTGGCAGCCCTTTTTGCAGTGACAAGAAACTGGAAATTGAAAGGATGCCCATCAGTTGGAGAATGGCTGAATAAATTATGGTATATGAATGTTATGGAATATTATTGTTCTGTAAGAAACGACCAGCAGGATGATTTTAGAGAGGCCTGGAGAGACTTGTATGAACTGATGCTGAGTGAAATCAGCAGAACCAGGAGAACATTATACACAGCAACAAGACTATACGATGATCAATTCTGATGAACATGGTTCTCTTCAACAATGATGTGATTCAAACCAGTTCCTATTGTTCAGTGATGAAGATAGTCATAAACATCCAGAGAGAGGCCTGTGGGAACTGAGTGTGAACCACAACACAGCATTTTAACACTTTCTGTGAACATTTCCCTGAATTTTGTTTTCCTTCTTAGGTTGTTTTTTTTTTCTTCTCTCTTTTTAGATCTGATGTTTCTTGTGCAGTAAAATAACTGTATAGATATATATACATATATTGGATTTGTCATATAATTTATCATATTTAGCATGTATTAGATTACCTGTCATCTAGGGGTTGGGGGGTGGGGGGAAGCAGGGGAAAAGCTTGGAACAAAAAAAAAAGGTTTTGCAAAGGTCAATGTAGAAAAATCACTCATATGTTTTGTAAATAAACAGCTTTTAATAAAAAAAAAAAGGGCTGCCACAAACATTTTTGCACATATGAGTTCCTTTCCTTCCTTTAAGTTCTCTTTGGGATATAGGCCCAAGAGAAACACTGCTGGGTCAAAGGGTATGGATAGTTTGATAACTTTTTGAGCATAGTTCCAGAATGGCTGGATTTGTTCACAATTCTACCAACAATGTATTAGTGTGCCAGATTTCCCACATACCCTCCAACATTCATCATTATTTTTTCCTGTTATCTTAGTCAATCTGAGATGTGTGCAATAGTATCTCAGATTGTATTAATTTTCATTTCTCTTATCAATAGTGATTTAGAGCACCTTTTCATAGGACTAGAAATGGTTTTAATTTCTTCATTGGAAAATTGTCTATTCATATCCTTTGACCATTTATCAACTGGAGAATGGCTTGAATTCTTTTTTTTTTTTTTTTTTTTGCTGAGGCAATTGAGGTTAAGTGACTTGCCCAGGGTCATACAGCTAGGGAGTGATAAGTGTTTGAGGCCACATTTGAACTCAGGTCTTCCTGACTTCAGGGGTAGTGCTGTATCCACTGTGCCATCTAGCTGCCCAAATGGCTTGAATTGTTATAAATTTGAATTAATTCTCTATATATTATAGAAATGAGGTATTTATCAGAACCCTTAAGTGTAAAAATGTTTTCCCAATTTAAGCAATCTTTTTT
This sequence comes from Myrmecobius fasciatus, assembly GCA_023553655.1. Classification (NCBI taxonomy): domain Eukaryota; kingdom Metazoa; phylum Chordata; class Mammalia; order Dasyuromorphia; family Myrmecobiidae; genus Myrmecobius; species Myrmecobius fasciatus. The sequence continues at coordinate 25,387 of JAJPUD010012618.1, read as the reverse complement.
TTAAGCCACAAAAAAATGTGTTTGTAAGAGACTGTAATATGAACATTAAGCATATGTATATATTATTAATTTCATTGCATTTCTTGATCAATCAGTAAGCATTTATGAAAGGCCCACTATGCATCAGGTGCTGTGTTAAGTGTTGGGTATATAAAGAAAAGGACATCATAAAATCAACTACAAACAAATAGGGTATACACAGGATAATTCTGGAATAATCAACTGGGGGAAGGGACTAAAATAAAGGGAATTTTTTAAAAAAAGCTTCTTTTGGAAGATGAGATTTTATTTGAGATTTGAAGGAAACCAGGGAAGCCAGGAGGTAGAAATGAGCAGGTAGAGTATTCCAGACGTGAGGAACAGCCAGTGAAAATGCTGAGTCCTTTATAATCTTTTACAATCATCATAATCTTAATAGTTCATATTTCTATATTGTTTTAAATTTTATAAGGCACTTTTTCTCACAACTCTATGAGATGGGTGCTACAAACATTATGATTCCTATTTTTCAGAGCCTGAGATTCAAATAACTTGTCCAGGGTCAAAGAACCTATTTGCAGAACTTGAGGCTCAAATAACTCATCCAGAGTCAGAGAAGTAGCCGAACCTTTTAGCCATGTCTCCTGCCTCCAAATTCTATGCTCTTTTCACATCAAGGTCCTTTCTCCTCACCATTTATTAGAACCATAGTTCAATAGAATCCTGGAGTTGGAAAAGATCTTAGAGGATATCTAATCTAACCCATATATTATCAGGAATCCTACCCACAACATTTCTGATAAAGGATTAATTATCCCTGCCTGAAAATCATCTGTAGCTGAGGAGCTAACCACCTGCCACAACAATCCATTCCACTTTGAGACATATCATTGAGATCAAAGTTCTTTCTTACATCAAAGTAAAATTTACTTTTCCCCAACTTGGTGTCAAAAGCAAAGGACATGAAATTACAAGAAATCTGAACTTAATTCCTGCCTCTGACATTTACTCTGTGATTAGACCACAACAAGTAAGTGAACTTTACTGAGTCACAAAGAGAAAGCCTATTATAAGTTCCCATTATAACCTTTTAAATATGTTAAGATAATTTTACTATAGCATAATTTCTGATTCCTTACCCAGACTAGCTGTCTTCCTCTCGATGCACCTCCAATGCCCTTCTTAAAAGACAGTGAAAACATGACAAATACGGAAATAAGTTTAAAAGGATTGCATATATTTAGTCTATATCAGATTATTTGCTATCTTGGAGAAGGAGGAGGTAAGGCAGGGAGGGAGAAAATTTAGGAACACAAAGCTTTACAAAAATGAATGTTGAAAACTATCTTTACATGTATTTGGAAAAATAAAATGCAATTGAAAAATTTTTTAAAGAAAGGAGTGTATAAATAGTCAATTAAAAAAAAAACATTTATTAAGCATCTTCTACGATCCAGACACACTGCTAAATGCTGGGGATATAAAGGCAAAAACATTCCCTGATATTGAAGAGCTTAGAGTCTAATGATCATAGACAACAAGTAAACAACTATATAAAAACAAGAAAGATATATATACAATATATACATATACATATACAAACATATATACACATGTATATACATGTGATAAATCAGAAATAATTAGCAGAAGGAAGGCACTAGAATTAAAAGGAGGGCAGGTAAGATTTCCTGTAGAAGGTGGGATTTTAGCTGGGTCTTGAAGAAAGGCAGAGAAGGCAGGAACAAGTTATGAAGTGGGAAAGCATTCTAGTTTTGGGAGAAAGAAACCAAATGATCAAATGTTCTCTGTCTCAAAACAGAGAACAGTGAGACTGATACTTTACTCATTTAAAACAACCAATTTCTATTCTACTTCTAAACTCAAGACTTAGGGCTCTGCAATTTGGAACTATGCTCAAAGATTTATCAAACTGTGCATACCCTTTGACCCAGCAGTGTTTCTCTTGAGCCTATATTGCAAAGAAATCATAAAGGAAGGAAAGGGCCCCACATGTGCAAGAATGTTTGTGGCAGCCCTTTTTGTAGTGGCTAAAAACTGGAAACTGAATGGATGCCCATCAATTGGAGAATGGCTGAATAAATTATGGTATCTGAATGTCATGGAATATTATTATTCTGTAAGAAACGACCAACAAGATGATTTCAGAGAGGCCTGGAGAGACTTGCATGAACTGATGCTGAGTGAAATGAGCAGAATCAGGAGAGCATTATACACAGCAACAACAAGACTATATGATGATCAATTCTGATGGACATGGCTCTCTTCAACAATGAGATGTTTCAAACCAGCTCCAGTTGTTCAGTGATGAAGAAAACCATATACATCCAGAGAGAGGCCTGTGGGATCTGAGTCTGGACCACAACATAGCATTTTCACATTCCCTATTGATGTTTGCTTACATTATGTTTTCCTTCTCAGGGTTTTTTTTTTCCTGTATAGCAAGATAACTGTATAAATATATATACAAATATTCGATCTGTCAAATATTTTAACATAATTAACATGTATTAGACTTCCTGCCATCTAGGGGAGGGGGTGGGGGATAGGAGGGAAAAATTTGTAACAGAAAGCTTTGCAAGGGTCAATGTTGAAAAATTACCTATGCATATGTTTTGCAAATAAAAAGTTTTAATAAAAAAATTAAAAAGACTATATATGATGATAAATTCTGATGGGTGGTTCTTTTCAACAATGAGATGTTTCAAACCAGCTCCAATTGTTCAGTGATGAAGAAAGCCATATACACCCAGAGAGAGGGATCTGAATGTGGCCCACAACATAACATTTTCATGCTCTCTATTGATGTTTGCTTGTATTATGTTTCCCTTCTCAGATTTTTTTTTCTTCATGTAGATCCAACTTTTCTTGTGCAACAAGGTAACTGTATAAATATGTATACACATTCGATTTGTCAAGTATTTTGACATGG
>JAJPUD010012618.1:0-22355 GCA_023553655.1 Myrmecobius fasciatus | reverse complement strand
TTACCCATGCATATGTTTTGTAAATAAAAAGCTTTAAAAAAAAAAGACTTAGGGGGCAGCTAGGTGGCGAAATGGATAGAGTACCAGCTTTGAAGTCAGGAAGACCTGAGTTCAAATCTAATCTCAGACACTTAACATTCCCTAGTTGTGTGACCCTGGGCAAGTCACTTAACCTCAATTGCCTCAGCAAAAAAAAAAAAGATTTAGGGTTCTTGAGATTTAAGTTCTAGGGTCCATCCCTCTAGGGAACTTTAAAGTTCATTCCTCCTTTGCAACGAGAGAGAGGCAAAGAGACAAAGATAGATAGATGTACATACACACACACATACACACACACACACACACACACACACACACACATATATATATACACACACAGAGAGAAAGTGGGGGCACTCAGAAAGATTCAGGGCTTACAACCATCACAACTGTAAAAAAATAATAATAATAATCCTAAGAATGATGACCACTATCTACTTCATATCTTCTCTTCTATCATCAGACTCTCATCATCATTTCCAGTTCATACAACTCTTCATCACAAACTCTATGGTACATCCATAGAATTCAGGAATAGTCAGAGGAAATGAAATATCATATGTGTGAAAAAAAATACTCCAAATCCCAAATAATTAAAGAAATATGAAACATCCACTTCCATCCCCATCAGATTGGCAAAGTTGACAAAAAAGAGAAATGACAATTGTCAGAAGAGCCATATGAAAAGAGCAGTATTGGTTGATATGTAAATTGATTCAACCATTCTGGTAATTGGTTTGAAACCATGCTCCAAAAATCACTTAACAATGCATATTGTTTAATTCAGCAATACCACTTGTTGTAGGTCTGGCCCTAAGTCAGTTTCCTCTAGTTAGTTTTATGTTTTGTTGAAATGAGGCACCAGTGACTGACTAGTCACCAAATATTTAACAAAGGAGGTATACTACTTTGCCTCAATATAGAAAAGATATGCAACAAGGATTATATAGCAAAGATGTAGCAATACTTAGAGGCAAAGACAATTTTGTTTCCTCCTGGTTGTATCTTATAATTGTTTTCAGGGAGAGGGGAGGGGAGGAGGAGTTGGAGGTATAATGATCATATCCAAGCTAACTTGGCTTCATCCCAACTTAAGGTTATTCAGTTACTGTTATTTATTAATTACAGTTACTGAATTTATTAATTTATTAATTTGGTATATCTCTTAAAATTTTGAATGCTACTGTATGCATAATTGCTATATGTTGACACATTAAAAAGTTGTTTTGGTCCAGTTTGAATTAATGTGTGTTGCTATATTATTATATTGTTTAAACATAGCATAATAATGCAATAGAGCATTAGTACTAAAATATTGCACTTTTATTGTTTGTATTAATATTTATGTATTAATGAAACAAAATCTAAAAAAGATGGGAATCAAGGCAATCATCTTGCTTTAAAGTAGCAAATCATAAATGTTTCTTACTATTAAAGGTAAACCCATGCCTTCAGAATACATTTTAAAAATGAAAGGTGTGTGTAACAGAAAGCTTTGTAAAAATCAATGCTGAAGAACTACCCATACATATGTTATACAAATAAAAAGCTTTAATAATAAAAAAAGAAGAAGAAAAGAGAAAAAAAATAAAAAGTGTGAAAAAATATACAATTAAAGTCACTTTTTTTAAAAATTAAAGTTTTTTTTTATTAAGCAAGGATGTAACATATACATTCAGGACTCACAGCCTATGCTAACAGCCCAACAAGTAATGGATGGGGAGAGGTTTTTTTTATTTTTTATTTTTTAAATTTAATTTTAATAGCATACTATTTTCCAATTACATGTAAAGATGTTTTTCAACATTCATTTTTAATGGCTGCTTTTTTTTTTTTTTTTTGCTTTTTGCTGAGGCAATTGAGGTTAAATGATTTGCCCAGGGTCACACAGCTAGGGAATGTTAAGTGTCTGAGACCAGATTTGAACTCAGGTCCTCCTGACTTCAGGGCTGGTGCTCTATCCACTGCACCACCTAGCTGCCCCTAACTTTTTTTTTAATTTTTAATTTCCCCAGTTACATGGGGAAATTTTTTTGATGTTTTATATATATGTATATGCATATACATATATATACCTTTTTTTTTTTTTTACATTTTCTTATGACTCATGTCGGAAGAGAAAAATCAGAACAAAAGGGAAAAAACATGAGACAAAAAAAAATAGAAAAAAAGTGAATATAGCATGTGTTGATTTATATTTCATCTCCATAGTTCTCTCTCTGGATGTGGATGGCATTTTCCATTTAAGTTTATTGGAGTGGCCTTGGATCACCCAACTGGTGAGAAGAAACAAGTCTATCATAGTTGGACATTGCACAAACTTGCTTCAACATTCATTTTTGTAAGATTTTGAGTTTCAATTTTTTTCTCCCTCCCTTCCTTACTTACCCCTTTCCCAAGACAACAAGCAATCTGATATAGGTTATACATGTATAATCATTTTTAACATATGAGTCATGTTGGGAAAGAAAAATCAGAACAAAAGGAAAAAACCATGAGAAAGAAACAAAACAAAACAAAAAGATGAAAATATATCAATCAACAATCTCCATAGTTCTTTCTCTGGATGCAGATGGCATTTTCCTTTTTTTTTTTTATTAAAGCTTTTTATTTGCAAAACATATGCATGGGTAATTTTTCAACATTGACTTTTTTTTATTAAAGCTTTTTATTTCCATAACATATGTATGGGTAGTTCCTCAACATTGATCTTTACAAAGCTTTCTGTTAGAAATTATCCCCCCAGTCCCCTCCCCTCCCCTAGATGGCAGGAAGTCCACTACATGTTGATTATATTAAAATACTTGACAAGTCAAATATATGTATACATATTTCCATACTTATCTTGCTGTGCAAGAACAATCGTATCTACATGAACAAAAAATATCTGGGAAAGGAAACCCAATGCAAGCAAACATTGATAGAGATCATGGAAATGATATGTTGTGGTCTACCTTTCACATCCCTCTCTCTGGATGTATATGGCTTTCTTCACTGAGCAACTGGAACTGGTTTGAGACATTTCATTGTTGCAGAGAGCCATGCCCATCAGAATGGATCATCATATAATATTCAACATTGACTCTTGCAAAGCTTTCTGTTACAAATTTTTCCCTCCTTCCCCCCACCCCCTCCCTTAGATGGCAGGAAGTCTAACACATGCTAATTATGTTAAAATACTTGACAAATCAAATATATGTATACATATTTATACAGTTATCTTACTGTACAAGAAAAATCAGATCTACTAGAAAAAAAAAACCTGAGAAGGAAAACAAAATGCAAGCAAACATCAATAAAGAGTGTAAAAATGCTATATTGTTGTCCACACTCAGATCCCACAGGCTTCTCCCTGGGTGTATATGGCTTACTTCATCATTGAACAACTGGAACTGGTTTGAAACATCTCATTGTTGAAGAGAACCATGTCCTTCAGAATTGATCATCATATAGTCTTGTTGCTGTGTATTATAATCTCCTGGTTCTGCTCATTTCACTTAGCATCAGTTCATGCAAGTCTTTTCAGGCCTCTCTGAAATCATCTTGTTGGTCGTTTCTTACAGAACAATAATATTCCATAACATTCATATACCATAGTTTATTCAGCCATTCTCCAATTGATGGGCATCCATTCAGTTTCCTGTTTCTAGCCACTACAAAAAGGGCTGCCACAAACTTTATTGCACATGTGGGTCCCTTTCCTTCCTTTAAGATCTCTAGGATATAAGCCCAATAGAAACACTGCTGGGTCAAAGGGTGTGCGCAGTTTGATAACTTTTTGAGCATAATTCCAAATTGCTCTCCAGAATGGTTGGATCCGTTCACAGTTCTGCCAACAACGTATCAGTGTTCCAGTTTTCCCACATCCCCTCCAATACTTGTCATTATCTTTTCCTGTCATCTTAGCCAATCTAACAATGTGTAGTGGTATCTCATAGTTGACTTAATCTGATCAATAGTGATTTGGAGCACCTTTTCATACAGCAGATGGCATTTTCTATACAAAGTCTGTTGGAATTGTCTTGGATCATTATATTGCTGAGAAAAACCAAGTCTAAGTCTAAGTTTAAGTCTTTTGGGGCTTTTCAGAGATCCACTTGCTCATCATTTTTTAGGGAATAATAGCATTCCAATACATTCCTATACCAATAGTCTTCTATCACATTCATATACTATAACATTCCCCAAATGAGGAGTATCCCTTCAATTTTTAATTCCTTGCCACCACAAAAAGAGTTGCTACAAACATTTTTGCACATGTGGGTCCTTTCCCCTCTTTTTTGGTTTCTTTAGGATTCAGACCCAGTAGTAGTACTTACTGCTGGATCAAAAAACATGCCCTTTGAACATACTTCCAAATTTCTTTCCAGAATAGTTGAAACAGTTCACAACTTCACCAACAATAAGTTAGTGTTCCAGTTTCTCACATTTCCTCCAACTTTTATCATTATCTTTTCCTGTCATCTTAGCCAATGTGAGTAGGTATGAAATGATGCCTCCAAATTATTTTAATTTGCTTTTCTCTAATCAATAGTAATTTGAAGCATTTTTTCATGTTATAGATGGCTTTACTTTTTCATTTAAAAATCGTTCATAAATTTTGACCATTTATCAATTGGGGAAATTTATATGTTTTTTAAACAAAGGAAGGTAAGCTTACCTTAAAATGATAAAGAATATTTATGATACCAATAGCAAGCATTATCTGTGCTAGAAATAAGCTAGAGGCCTTCTCAATGAAATCAAGGGTGAAGCAGGAGTATCAATTATCACCACTATTATGAAATATTGTACTGGAAATGCTATCTATAGCAATGATAGAAGAAAAAGAAATAGAAGCAATTAAAACAGACAACGAGGAAACAAAATTATCACTCTTTGCAAATGATATCCTGCTATACTTAGAGAAGCCGGCCTCTGACACTTTATACTTTCCAGCTGTGTGACCTTGGGCAAATCACTTAGCCAAATGCCTCAGCAATACATATATGTGTGTGTGTGTGTGTGTGTGTGCGCGCGCGAACGCATAATAGTAGAGAATCAACAAAAAAACTGGTTGAAATAATTAATATCTTTAGCAAAGTTGCAGGATGCAAAATAAACCCACATAAATCATCAGTATTTCTATATATTACCAACAAAGTTCAGCAGCAAGAAAGAGAAAGAGAAATTCTATTTAAAATAATTGTAAGCAACTATAAAATGCTTGGGAGCTTACCTGCCAAGACAAATCCAGAAACTATATGAACACAACTACAAAACATTTTTCACACAAATAGATATATCTAGACAATTGGAAAAATATTAATTGTTCATGGTTAGGTTGAATCAATATAATAAAAATGATGATTCTATCTAAATTAATCTACTTAATCAGTACTGTGCCAATCAATCTACCAAAAAAAATTTATAGAGCTAGAAAACAATAATTACAAAATTCTTCTAGAGGGAGAAAAAGTCAAAAATATTAAGGGAATCAATGGCGGGGGTGCAGGAGGAGAGGTGAAGGAAGAAGTTCTAGATCTCAGATTTTACTACCAAAATCTCAAACTGTATTATAAAGGGGCAATTATCAAAACAATCTGGTTATATCTAAGAAATAGTGTGGTAAATCAGTGGAATAGATTAAGTATGTGGGATACAGTAATAAATGACCATAGTGATCTAGTGTTTGATAAACCAAAAAATCCAGACTTTGGGGATAAAAACTGCTGGGAAACTGGAAAACAATATTGCAGAAATTAGGCTTAGAGCAAACTCTAACACTGTATACCAAGATAAGGTCAAAATGGGTACATGATTTAGACATAAAGGGTAATATTTTTTATTTTAATTTTTTTTATTTGCAAAACATATGTATGGGTAATTCTTCAACACTGACCCTTACGAAGCTTTCTGTTACAAATTTTCTCCCCTACTCCCTACCCCTCCCCTAGATGGCAGGATATCCACTACATGTTAATTATGTTAAAATACTTGACAAATCGAATATATGTATACATATTTCTATAATTGTCATTTTTGTGCAAGAAAAATTGTATCTACAAGAAAGAAAAATCAGAGAAAGGAAACACAATGCAAGCAAACATCAACAGAGAGCATGACAATGTTATGTTGTGGTCCACATTTCACATCCCTCTCTCTGGGTGTATCTGGCTTTCTTCCCTGAAGAATTGGAACTGATTTGAAACATTTCATTGTTGAAGAGAGCCATGTCCATCAGAATTGATCATCATATAGTCTTGTTGCTGTGTATAATAATCTCCTGGTTCTGCTCATTTCAGTCAGCATCAGTTCATGCAAGTCTCTCCAGGCTTCTCGGAAATTATCCTGCTGGTGGTTTCTCACAAAACAAGAATATTCCATAACATTCATATACTATAATTTATTCAGCCATTCTCCAATTGATGGGCATCCATTCAGCTTCCAGTTTCTAGCCACTACAAAAAGGGCTGCCACAAACATTCTTGCACATGTGGGGATAAAGGTTAATATCTTAAGCAAATTAGGAGAGCATGGGACAGTTTGCTTGTTAGATTTTTGGAGCAGGAAAGAATTTAGGACCAATCATTTAATTATATAGAATTAGAAAGCTTTTACATAAACAAAACTAATGAAACCAAAATCAGAAGAATAAAAAGCATAAAACTGGAAGGGGACTGGGTTTCCAGCAAGTATCTCTGACAAAGACCTCATTTGTTAAATATACAGAAAACTGAATCAAATTTATAAAACAAGCTCTCTCTCTCTCTCTCATTCTATCTCTCTATATATCTACATATATCTATCTATCTATATATATATATATAAAACCATCAAAGGATAGTCAAAGGATATAAATAGGCAGTTTTCAGATGCAGAAATTAAAGCATCTATAGCCATATTGAAATGCTCTAATTACTATTGGGTAGAGAGATGCTATCAGACTGGCTAATATGAAAGAAAAGTAAAATGACAAATGTTGGAGAGGATATGGGAAAATTGGAAATACATGCATTGTCGGTGGAGTTGTGAACTGAACCGTTTCTGGAAAACAATTTGGAACTATGTCCAAAGGACTATAACAGTGTACATTCATTTTGATCCAGGAATATCACTGTTAGGTCTGTATCCTAAAATGATTCTTTTTTTTTTAGCAAATATTTTTATTTACAAAACATATGCATGGGTAATTTTTCAACAATGACCTTGCAAAGCTTTCTGTTACAAATTTTTCCCTCCTCCCCCCCTCCACTAGATGGCAGGAAGTCTAATACATGTTAATTATGTTGAAATACTTACAAATCAAATGTGTGTATACATATTTGTATAGTTATCTTGCTGTACAAGAAAAATCGGATCCACAAGAAAAAAAAATCAAGGAAAGGGCCCCATGTGTGCAAGAATGTTTGTAGCAGCCCTTTTTGTAGTGGCTAGAAACTGGAAAGTGAATGGATACCCATCATTTGGACAATGGCTGAATAAATTATGGTATATGAATGTTATGGAATATTATTGTTCTATAAGAAACGACCAGCAGGATAATTTCAGAGAGGCCTGGAGAGACTTGCATGGACTGATGCTGAGTGAAATGAGCAGAACCAGGAGATCATTACATACAGCAACAACAATACTATATGATGATCAATTCTGATGGACATGGCTTTCTTCAACAATGAAATGTTTCAAACCAGTTCCAGTTCTTCAGTGAAGAAAGCCATATTCACCCAGAGAGAGGGATAGGAAATGTGGACCACAACATAACATTGTCATGCTCTCTATTGATGTTTGCTTGCATTGTGTTTCCTTTCTCAGATTTTTTTTTCTTGTAGATACGATTTTTCTTGCACAAGATAAGTGTGGAAATATGTATACATATATTCGATTTGTCAAGTATTTTAACATAATTAATATGTACTGGATTTCCTGCCGTGTAGGGTAGGATGGAGACTGGGGGAGGGGAAGTTTGTAAGAGAAAGCTTTGTAAGGGTCAATGTTGAAGAATTACCCATACATATGTTTTGCAAATAAAAAGCTTTAACAAAGAAAAAAAAGAAAAAAATCTGAGAAGGAAAACATAATGCAAGCAAACATCAATAGAGAGCATGAAAATGCTATGTTGTGGTCCACACTCAAATCCCACGGGCCTCTCCGTGGTTGTATATGGCTTTCGTCATCATTGACCAATTGGAACTGGTCTAAAACGAAGACTATATGATGATCAATTCTGATGGACATGGCTCTCTTCAACAATGAGATGGTCTGAAACATCTCATTGTTGAAGAGAGCCATGTCCATCAGAATTGATCATCATATAGTCTCATTGTTGCCATGTACTTTGATCTACTGGTTCTGCTCATTTCACAAAGTGACTCTTTAAAAAGAGAGAAAAGGACCTATTTGTACAAAGATATTTAAAGCAGTTCTTTTTGTGGTGACTAAGAATTAGAAATTGAGGGGATAGCCACCAATTGGGAAATGACTGAACAAGTTGTGCTATATGGTTGGCATAGAATATCATTGTTCCAAAAGAAAGATATTCTTGACAATACAATGATGCAAACCAATTCCAAAGGATGAAAAATGATATCCACTTCCAGATAAAGAATTGATATTGTTTGAATACAGACTGAAGCATGCTATTTTTGTTTTTCTTGATTTCTTTCTTTTTGTTCAAGTCTTCTTGCACAAAATTAATAATATAGAAATATTTTAAATGATCGCACATGTATAACCTACATTAGATTGCTTCCCATTTCAGGGAGTTCAGGGAAGGAGAGAGAAAGAATATTTGCAACTCGAGCCTAAAAACAAAAGAGCCAATTTTTTGAAATTGTTTTCACAAGTAATTAGGGGAAAATATTATTTTAAAATGTTAAAAATAAAATTAGTGAGTAGGATTCTATGGGTTGCACCTCAAACCCATCCTATATCTACTTATACAATGAGAACAGGTCTGTCTTCTTGCTGAGCAACTCTAACTTCAACATAAACTTCTACTCTAGCTACTGGAGTGTGCCTAAAATTAAACACCTCAGGATTCACTTTAAAGGTTTAATACTTAGAATTCCTTTAATGAAAAAAAAATGCAGACAAAAGTGGCCTAGCTGTACCAGACCTAAAACTATATTACAAAGCAACAGTCATCAAAACCATTTGGTATTGACTGAGAAATAGAGCAGTGGACCAGAGGAATAGGTTAGGTTCACAAAACACAATAGTCAATGACTATAATAACCTAGTGTTTGATAAACTCAAGAACTCACTGTTTGACAAAAATGGCTGGAAAAATTGGAAAATAGTATGGGAGAAACTAGGCATTGACCAATACCCAATACCTTATACCAAGATAAAGTTTTAATGTGTTCATGAAATGGAAAATGGATAAATTTGATTATATTACATTAAATATAAGTTGATTATATTAAATTAAATTAAATTTGGTTTTGTACAAACAAAACCAATGAGACTAAGATTAGAAGGGAAGCAGAAAACTGGGGGGAGAGGGAATTCTATATCCAAGGGCTCTAATAAAGGTTTAATTTCTAAAATATATAGAAAATTGACTCAAATTTATAAGAATGCAATCAATTCATTAAAAGTCAAAAGATATGAACAGACAATTTTCAAAGAAATTAAAGCCACTTGTAGTCATATAAAAAATGCTCTAAATCACTATTGATTAGAGAAATGCAAATTAAGACAACTCTGAGGTACCACTGCACTCTTCTAAGGTTGGCTAAGATGACAGAAAAAGATAGTGATAAATGTTGGAGGGGATGTGGGAAAGCTGGGACACTAAGACACTATTGCTGGAGCTGTGAATTGATCCAACCATTCTGGAGAGCAATTTGGAACTATGGTTGAAGGGCTATCAGATTGTGCATACTCTTTGATCCAGAAGTGTCTCTATTGAGTCTGTATCTCAAAGAGATCATAAAAAAGGGAAAAGGACCCACATATGCAAAAAATGTTCATAGCTTCCTTTTTGTAGTGGCAAGGAACTAAAAATTGAATGAATATCTATAATCAGTATGGGAAATGACTGAATAAATTATAGGATATGATTGTAATGCAATATTATTGTTCTATAAGAAACAATCAGCAGGATGATTTCAGAAAGGTCTGGAGAGACTTTGATGAACTGATGCTAAGTGAAGTGAAAAGAACCAATAGAACATAGCAACAATAAGACTATGTGATGATCAAGTAGTTCCATCTTGATGGAAGTGGCTCTTTTCAACAATGAGGTGTTTCAGGCCAATTCCAACAGACTTGTGATGGAGAGAGCTATCTGCACCCAGAAGAAGGATTTTGAAAACTGAATATGGATCACAACATAGTATTTTCATCTTTTTATTGTTGTTTGCTAGTTTTTTTCTTTCTCAATTTTTTTTTCCTTTTTGATCTGCTTTTTCTTGTGCAGCATGATAAATGTAGAAATATGTTTAGAAGAATTGCACATGTTTAACCTATATTGGATTACTTGTCCAGGGGAGGAGGGTAGAGAGAAGAAGGGAAGGAGAAAAATTTGGAACACAAGGTTTTACAAGAGTGAATGTTGAAAAAATATTTTTGCATGTATTTTGAAAATAAAAAGCTATTATTAATTTTTTTAGTTAGAATTAGTTAGAATTCCTGAGATGTTTACTGGAACCTCTTGTCTTGTATACTGCTAGCTTTCATAAACGGTTAAAGTGTGCAGATAGGGGTCCCAGTTTGTTGTTTATTACTTCCTGCTAAAATTTCAAAAATACTAGAATAATTCCCTTTAGTGCTGTGATTCAAGGGATCATTAGAGATTTGGAACTGTTATGAGTAAAAAAAAAAAATCCACAAAGTTAGACTGAGATAATTTGCTCTGAGCCAGATAACAGCTTATTAACAGGATGTTTAACTTATTAATAAAGACTGGATCAATGGCACTGCTTTTGGCCAAAGACCTAAAATGAGAGACACAACTCCTAATCATAGAATGAAGAACAGAACAAAGTAGATGAGAATATCATACCATTAGTTATGGGGTTGGCAATATTATGGGTGTGGAGATAATGTTTGTGATTAATTACATGAAAGAAAGTGGGCATGTATTCACACAGGGGATGAAGACTACATTTCTTTGTTTTAAAGAAATGTTTTATGAATACATGGCACCCAGTTATATCCCAAGGTCATTGATATTAGACAGGAGCAGCAGACTCAGAGATGCCTCGGAATGAGATTAGGACCATTTTTGGTTGTTAAGGATGAAGATAAGATGGAACAATGTCAGTTTTGTCCACCTTCAAGGATAAGCACAAAGATATATAGTTTCTCAGGAGCTGAAATTATAGTGATTAAAAAGCTTCCTTGGAATATGTTGTACACAGTAACAGCAAGATTGTGGGATATTAACTATAAAAGACTTGATTCTTCTCAGTGATTCATTGATCCAAGATGATCCAAATAAACTCCGGATAGAAAATGCCATCTGCATCCAGAGAGAGAACTATGGAAACTGAATGTAAATCAGCATGTGCTATATTCACTTTTTTCCCCCCTTTTCTTTTTTTTTTCTCATGGCTTTTCTCTGTTGTTCTTATTTTTCTTTTCCAACATGATTCATAAAGAAATACATATTAAAATTAATGTACATGTATAAACAGAAAAAAAGAAAATAAAAAGGAGGAAAATAAAGTTTTTTTTCTTGTTTTTTTTTTTTTAAAAAAAAAAAAACCCAAAAAACAAGCTTCCTTGGCACAAAGTGACATTAGTACTAAGATAACAACTTCCTTAGAATTAGAATGTTTCACCAGAGTATTGGCCTTCTAAACATTAGCTCAATTTTTCTTTAAAGTGATTGGTAGGTATAGATGAGTATAAGGTTCAAGCATTGCCTACCACACACACTCCAACTTCCCCTCCATTGTAATAGTTCTTTCACACTTCTTTTATATTAGATAATTTATCCCATTCTTTCTAATCCTTCCCTCTTTCTCATTCCTTAATTTTATTTTTTAGATACCATTACATTATAATCATCTTACACCTACACTCCTTGTTTATATATACTTCTGATTTCCATTAGAATAATTAAGTTCTTAAGAATTACAGATATCATCTTGCCCTGATGAAATATAAACAATTTTATCTCATAGATTATATTATACTTTCTCTTTTTTGTTTATCTTTTATATTTTTATATTTTCTTGAATCTTGTGTTTTTAGGTCAATTTTTTTTATTCAGCTCTATCCTTTAAGTTAGAAATGCTTGAACTTCCCCCATTTCATTAAATATCTATTTTCCCTTTGAAAAATTATATTCTGTTTTACTGCATAGGTGATTCTTGGTTGTAATTCTAACTTTTCTACCTTCTATATTCCAGGCCCTCTAATTTTTTTTAATGTAGAAACTGCTCTATCTTGTGTAATCCTAACTGTGGTTCCACGATATTTGAAATATTTCTTTTAGTTCCTTGCAGTATTTTCTCCTTAACCTGAGAGTTCTGAAATTTAGCTATGATGCTCCTGGGAATTTTCAGATAGTAATTGATAAATTTTCAATTTCTAATTTGCCCTCTGGCTCTGGGATATCAGGACAGTTTTCTTTGATAATTTCTAGAAAGATGATATATTTTTAGGTTCTTTTTGTTTTGATCATGCTTTCAGGCAGACTAATAAATCTTAAATTATCTCTTTTGAGTAAAGGCAAATTAGTGGAGTAAAGGTAGGGATTTGCTTGAGCTCTCCATCAAACCTCCCAAAATCCAGTTAAATAATGACTAAACAAATTCTAAAGTGGCAGAACCCAGAAAAAAAGAAATGGAACAATTTTCTAGCTCAAGACAACTTTGAAGGTCAGCAGGGAAGGTCTGATAGTGGAGCACAGTCCAGCTCAGGCTGCACCAGAACAGCCCAGCAAACCAGGAGTAGGCCTTGGGAACCACTGAATCAGCAGCAGCAGCAGCAGCTCCTTTTGTATCTCTCAACCCACAGATAGTAAGGAGGTTGAACAACTAGCACTGATGCAGGACTCTGTTGCTTTGCCCAACTCTTATCTTGCAAGTCCTAGATGGCACTCCCAGGGTGAGGAGGAGCATTATTACACCAGAACTTGCAGCCACAATGGAGTGCAGTCCCTCCTCATAATTTCAGATCATAAAAAAATTCTTGTAGTCATTCAGAGATCAGAACACAGACCAGGAGAGTAGTAAACACACTTCTCCTTAGATCATAGTTGCCTTGCTATGGAAGTGGGGCCTTTTTCACTGGCTGGTCCTGGGGCAGGGTCTTGCTATTGTCCAGCCCCAATGCTAAGGTCTTGCTGCTAGTCAGTAATTTGTCAGCCTTGTTGGTGAAATGAGGTTCTGGGGTGCTCTGGGGGTGGGGCCTTGCTGTGCAGCTGGTCTAGAACTACTAGCTTGCTTGAGCAAGTCCACTGGTTGACTGACCCCAGACTTGGGACTTCACTGAAGGCCCCTGGGGTTCAGAGTGCCACCGCTAGTCTTCAAATGAGCTCCCTCCCATTCCAGAGAAACAAACTCTTTCTGTTCTGCTAGTATGTTGCTTCTCTGCTCCTAAATCAGTTGTGAGGTCTTTTTCAAAGTTGTTTGAAGAGCAATTTAGGAGGGTTCCAAGAATTTCCATCCTCACTCTGCTATCTTGATACCAGAAGTCCCCATTTATTAATTTTAAATCATTCAGAAATAAATCTCAGAGGATTCCTGTATTTATGATATGTAGAAATTGAAATCTGAGATGAAAAGATGCTGACTTCCAAGCACAATAAATTTATTAACAAAATTAGCAAATGTCAATACATGGAATCTAAGACTCCTCAGAAGCTATGGATGCCCTGAGAGCTTTATAGAGCTCTTTTGTAATCAGTAAAGGGGAATACAAAAAGGGAATAAAAGTTACAAAATCTTGAGTAACATGAAGAATGTTAAAAAGTCAGGCATTTTTGAGGTTAACAAAACAGGGAACTTAGGCTTACTGCTTTTACCAACAAAAAGTCATTTGATAAAGCCTGATGATTTATTAAAGGCTCAAGTCAGAGCTGTTCTTAATTATTGATTCAAAAACCATGTTCTTAAATGTACATTTAAGGCTGAGTTTTTTTTGGTGGGTTTTTTTTTTTAAGTTAATGGGGAAAATTTTGAGATGCAATATGGATACTTTAGGATTTGGACTTGGTGTTTGTATTAAATTCTGAAGCCTTGATTTAAATCTTTCATTGTATTATGATTTCCTTTTAGATGTATTGTGCTAAGTGAAGCTTGATAAATAAATTTTCTTTTCAAAAACTGGGAGGGAAGGGTGGTTACAGCTTACATTTAAAACTTATTCCAAAATCACATTTTACAGTTATCCACTTAGACCCTGGAAAGATTTTGTCATTCATGGATCATTCATCAATTCACATTCCTGTCACTGAATTTGCATGGCCCTAAAAGGAAACTATTGTCACTGACAATGAGTTAATTTTCCTATTTCTAGGGAAAGATCTTTGGTTGCCTAAATTACAGCAAAGACTCTGTGAGGCTAAACTACCTGTTCAGGTATCTTCCCTTATTTAAAATAGTATCTAATGCTTTGAACATAACAATTCTTTTACAATTTTATCCTTAAAGTACTGTGCCAACCTGACAGCTGTTCCTTAGGTGGCATTGCTATGCTGAAATTTATCAAACAATCATTTCTCCCAGTATAACACACAAGAGGATGAACCTTAACAAAAATTCTAAACTTTTTTTTCCCCAACTTTCACAGGAAATGACTCCATAATGATAACCATAAGCAACATCTCCACAAACTTGGCAACTCAAGAGTATAACAAAGTGTGGCAGTTTGATAGTTGAACTGTGGAGTTCCCAGTGACAAAGCATAGGAATTTGGGAAGGATGTGCAGTGTGGCTGGAGTCTAGAAAATATCTGGAAAATTATTCTGGGTATATCTTCAAACAAAGACATATTTATATTGATTCTTAAAAGGTAGAAGTTTACAAGGCAGAGAACAAATATGAATAGAGTGACAAGGTTAAAAATGAATCATTCTTCTGTAATCTAACTCTGTATTCATGCTCCTGATGATTACTTCCTTGACCTCGCATAATTCTGAGACTAACATTTGAGATACCATGTTTAACCCTTTGCAGCAGTTATGTTCCCCAGGAGAAATCACAATTAACTGGAAGAAAAGGAATACTCCATAAGGTAAGAGTATGCCATTAATTGGCAGACTAAATTCATAGAGGAGTTTAGCATCCTAAAAAAGTTAGTTAGGTATAACAAGGAGAAAGAAACCAGGAGGCATGAGGGGATAAGAAAGATACCATGAGGTACAACATAGCAAGTTAAAAGGGATTTTAGCAAAACTTAGTAGTTTAGTAGACCTAGGCCATGGGCAGATCAGGGATTTGACATTATAATTTGGCTTTCTCATTGGATATGGTAGAATGGGGTTTCCCAAGACATCCACAGGGGTGAGACTGTAAAATTGAGCTAATCCCCATCAGTACCCTTTCCTGATTGTCTCAGGGAGTATTATAATCTTATCAGGACTTCTGGCTTTCTCTGTCAACCCCACCTAATTACTCAGGATTTCATCAAAAATTACTCCATTGGTTAATATAGGAGCAACAAGATTGGTTAATAAGAATGCATGTGCCTCCAGGAGAAGCAATAAGATCTAAAACCATGTGGTTTTGTATAGCTACCTGGACAAGTGAGTACATCATTTTGGAGGCCAGAGATAGATGCCTTTCATGAATTAGGTATATCATAAATGGTCTTGGTGACATTACAAGTATTTTGGACCAATTTTTCAATTTCAAGGAAAAAATTTTTAGTTGTTTCTTCCACTGCTATAACTCTTATGGAAAGAAAAAAGGAACTAAAGTAATTTCACATCACTATTTTCCATTACAGGATTTGAAACATTCCTTCTTTGATGCTCTGCTCCTCCCATAGTCCTAAATTCCTAATAGAACTTCTTCCAATCAAATTTACAGAGTGATTGAAAACTTCAGTTGGAGGCAAAAGCTGGTCAATCATATAATTTTAAAGGGAGGATAGAATAAGTTCTGGGATACTGTCACCGCAAAGAAAGAAATGTCCCAAAGTTACTAATCTCCAAGAAATAATTGAATCATTTTAGAGCTATTATACCAGATTGCAAGGGGGCATACAAAGGAGCCACTAGCAAGTAAGTGATGGTAGGAAATGATAGTTTCAGCTCAGTTCTGCACCTTTCCTAAACGATAGTTATTCTGAGGTCTCTTTGACTGCTTGATAAAATAGTTAAACTGGGGTAAAGGTAGCCAAAAAAATAGAATTTTAGACTTAGAGTAATGTTCTCCTTTGTTTTAATAGCTATCCTCAGGACTGCATTGAGTAAATGTGATGTTTTATGGTACTGTTCAATATAGTGAAATGGTAATATAGCAATCAACAAGAGCAAAAAGATAATAGGCTTCAGCAAGGTTGAGAGAGGCAATGAAGTTCATGACATAATGTTCTTCTGGGTTAAGTTGATCAGTTAAGTAATTGTTTCATTTATAGCAGCAAGAATGGCTTCCCATGAATTGGGAATTCCTTGATACATTTGAAGGCATACCCAGCATCCATGGTGTCTAATTACATTGAGGTTGTGTAGAACCTGTCAAACGTCACCATGAAGTCTACTTATAAAATATATATTTTCCCAGTTCTTAAGAGAAGAGGACTTTCCAGAAACAGTCACAGGTACTAGAAACATTAATAGGAAAGAATTGGTGGTATGGGTCATTTTAAATTCACTGGTGTTCTTTTCATGCCACCCAGGACAGTGGTTATGAAAGTAATGACATTGATTGAAAAATAGTAAGAATTCTAGCATCTCTTTGGTTAATGGAGTCTAACCCAGCAGATCACCTAATTCTTTTGCATAATCCATCATAAAATGAAAAATGAATTTCATTCTCTCCTTTCATTGTCTCTTGGAATTTATTGCAGTTATCAGAATGTAAGACATAGATTTCTTAATTGAATATTAAAGTAGTGAATATCTGTAAATACTTGATGTAGTCTATAGAAGGTTGGAGTTACAATAGAGATCCTATAAAGGCCAGTTAGAAAGAGCACCTGGACCCACAAGAGCTGCTTCTCCAACTGGGTTTATTTTTATTGCCCTCTATAATAGTTGTCTTTTCTTCAGGGGAGAGAAAAGAGTTTTCATTAAATCAATAATATCTCCTGAAACAGAGTTATAGTCCCTAAATATGGCTTAAAATTGAGTAATGACAGTTGCAGATTCCTCATTGAATTTAAGAATATCCTTGTACACAGAAAGAACAAAGGAATTAAAAGACTGATTTCTTTTCTTTCTTTCTTTCTCTTTTTTGACAAGTCAAGTTATTTTGTAGTGACTAGATGACAAAATCAAAAATCTAAAAATGTTTTGGTAGTTTAAAACAGTGGTGTCAAAGTCAAATGGAGGGAGCAGCTAGGTGGCGCAGTGCTTAGAGCACCAGCCCTGAAGTCAGAACGACCCGAGTTCAAATCTGGTCTCAGACACTTCCTAGCTGTGTGACCCTGAGCAAGTCACTTAACCCCAATTGCCTCAGCAAAAAGCAAAAAAAAAAAAAAAGTCAAATGGAAATAGGAGCCATCAAGTCAAATGTATATGGGGACCACATATTGACTTAGAAAGTCACATATTAATATTATCTCTGTTTTATTGCATTTTAATTTATCAACTATTTTCCAATTAAATTTTAATTTGATTTGTAATACATTTGATAGTGTTGTAGTTTCAATGCAGCTTATGGGCAGTATGTTTGACAGCTGATAAATTCCTGTCAAGTGGTCATGTACTAATTTTTCCCGGAGGGGAAAGACATTGGTACTAGATTCCTTCTCATTGGAAGTTAGGAGGAAGAAGATGACAAAGAGAGGAGGACTTTTTTTGAGGTAGTGAGCAGAAATCACATGACAAATTGATTTAGCAGAAGCAATAGTCTGACCTAGGTAGAGCACTTCAATAGTTGCTCTCAATTTCTTTAACATACAATGATTGAAAGTCCACACTGAGGCCAAAATAGTTTAGCAGCTCAGTCTCTTGCACTTTCAAACCAAATTTCATTTAATTTGATGGTGTGTTTCTTTTTTTTTAATTAAAATTTTTATTTTTCCTAGTTACATGTAAAAGTTTTTTTACATTGATTTTTAAATCAAATCTGAGGTCCAGATTAGTAGCAAAGATGGTGGAGAGCAGACACAACTCTCTGTGACTTCCTCTGACCTTTCTCTCAAACTGAGAGCAGATTAAGCCTCTAAAGTGGTTTTGGAGTCAAAGTGCCCCCCAATATCTGGAGTACAACACATTCCCGGAAGAAGTTACCTTGGAAGAACTTCAGAACAGGTCTATTTTAATCAGGCAGGGGGACAGTCAGATAGCAGTACAGGGAGACCAGAACATAAATCTGTGACTCTGAGTGTGGCAGATTCTAAGCACCTGGGAAATTTCTGTGAGCCTCTTAGGACACTCTGTCCTGGTTGCAAACAGGTGCTTTGGTAGATCTGTCTTTTATAAAAAGTAGATTGTAAACCACTGAGAATGCCATGTCTAGCTCAGATTGCCAAGCACCAGAAGTCAATCATAGGAACTGCCCCAGGGCAAATTAAAGCAGCTGTCACTCCTTTGCTTTGAACAGATCTCAAGCTTTAAAAAATGTATAAAAAAACAAAAAAGAAATCTCACCATAGACAGCTTTCATGGAGAGAGAGAAGAACAGACCTCAGATCCTGAGGTTTATAAAGTTAAAGCAACTCCAGAGGAAGCCACAAAGGGAGACATGAGCTGGTCCCCATTTCACAAGGCTTTTCTGGAAGATTGCATAAAGAATCTCAAAAGAGAGTTAGAAGAAAAATAGGGAAATGAAATGAGATCATTGCAAGAAGGATATAATGCCCTACAAAAGAGATATGAAAAAGACACCAATTCACTGAAAAACAAAATTGGTGAAATGGAAAAAGACTGCAATGAACAAAAAAAAATTCAACTGGCCAATTACAAAGGGAACTTAAAGGTAACTGAAGAAAATAATACACTAAAAATTAGAATTGAACAAATGGAAGTGAATGAATCAATAAGACTTCAAGAATCAAACAAAAACAAAAAATAGAAGAAAATATGAAATATCTCCTAGTAAAAACAACTGACCTGGAAAATTGATCTAGGAGAGACAATCTAAGGATTATTGGACTTTCTGAAAGCCATAATGAAAAAAGAACCTAGACACTATCTTACAGGAAATCATGAAAGAAAACTGTCCTGATATTTTAGAATCAGAAGGTAAAGTAGCCATCGAAAGAGTTCACCGATCACCTCCTGAAAGAGACCCCAAAATTAAATCCCCAAGGAATATCCTGGCTAAATTTCAGGACTAACACCAAGGAAAAGATATTGTAAGCAGCTAGAAAGAAACAATTCAAATCCCAAGGAACCATAATTAGAATCACTCAGGATCTATCAGCTTCTACCTTAAAGAATCAAAGGGCCTGGAATCAGATATTCTGAAAGACAAAGGAACTGGGATTACAGCCAAAAATAAACTATCCAGCAAGAATGAGCATTATCTTTCAGGGAAGAAGATGGATATTTAACGATATGGTAGATTTCACCTATTTCTAATGAAAAGACCAAATCTGAACAAAAAATTTG
Source organism: Myrmecobius fasciatus (assembly GCA_023553655.1). Lineage (NCBI taxonomy): Eukaryota > Metazoa > Chordata > Mammalia > Dasyuromorphia > Myrmecobiidae > Myrmecobius > Myrmecobius fasciatus. The sequence continues at coordinate 2,653 of JAJPUD010012618.1, read as the reverse complement.
ACCTTCAAACAGAACTCAAGAGAAGCATAAAAAGGTAAAAAGGAAAAAAACTTGAGAACTATATTTCTATTATGGGTATACTTAAAGAATGGGGGTATAACTACACACCTGTCAGATAGGCTAAAATGACAGGAAAAGATAATGATGAATGTTGGAAGGGATGTGGGAAAACTGGGACACTGATACATTGTTAGTGGAACTGTGAACGGATCCAACCATTCTGGAAAGCAATGTGAAACTATGCTCAAAAAGTTATCAAACTGTGCATACCTTTTGACCCAGCAGTGTTTCTGTTGGGCTTATATTCCAAAGAGATCTTAAAGGAAGGAAAAGGACCCACATGTGCAAGAATGTTTGTGGCAGCCCTTTTTGTAGTGGCTAGAAATTGGAAAGTGAATGGATGCCAATCAATTGGAGAATGGCTGAATAAATTATGGTATATGAATGTTATGGAATATTATTGTTCTATAAGAAACGACCAGCAGGATGATTTCAGAGAGGCCTGGAGAGACTTACATGAACTGATGCTGACTGAAATGAGCAGAACCAGGAGATCATTATACACGGCAACAACAAGACTATATGATGATCAGTTCTGAAAGACATTGCTCTCTTCAACAATGAAATGTTTCAAACCAGTTCTAATTGTACAGTGAAGAAAACCATATACACCCAGAGAGAGGGATATGAAATGTGGACCACAACATAACATTTTCATGCTCTCTATTGAGGTTTGCTTGCATTGTGTTTCCCTTCTCAGAATTTTTTTCCTTGTAGACCTGACTTTTCTTACACCATAAGATAACTGTAAAAATATGTCTATACATATTCGATTTGTCAAGTATTTTAATATAATTATCATGTAGTAGACTTCCTACCATCTAGGGGAGAGGTGGGGAGTAAGGGGGAAAAATTCATAATGGAAAGCTTTGCAAGGGTCAATGTTGAAAAATTACCCATACATATGTTTTGCAAATAAAAAGCTTTAATATAAAAAAGAATGGGGGTATAATTTGATTTTATTTTGATAATATGAAAAAGAAACTAGAGGTGGAAAGGGGATCATACTGGGAAAAGAGGAAAAAGGAGGTAAAATAAGGTAAAAAAAGTGAGTAAAAAGTAAAATCTCATGATGAAGCAAGGAAAACCTAATATAATTGAGGGAAAGAAGGGAGGGGGATGAACATTGTGTGAATCTTACTCTCATCAGATTGGGCTCTAAAAGAGAATATCAGACATATTTGGTTTCACAGATACACTTGTCCCACCTTATAGGGAAGTGGGAGGGAAAGGAGGAAAAGAAAGAGAAAGACTAATAGAAGGGAAAATAGAAGAATTAGGGGAAAGGTGTAAAAAGGGGTAAAGGCTATAAAGGGGAGAGGACTGTTTCAGGGAGGTGGTCATCAAAAGCAAAATACTGGGGAGGGGGAAAGGGAGAAAGGGGAAAGGAAAGAGAAAAACATAACTTGGGGTAAATAAGATGGCAGGAAATACAGAATTAATTATTTTAACTGTGAATGTGAATGGGATGAACTCTCACATAAAATGGAAGTGGATAGCAGACTTGATTAAAAGCCAGAATCCTACAATTGTTTACAAGAAACACATACAGATATTATAAGCAAATCAGAGGAACATAGGATAGTTTACCTCTCAGAAAACTGTAGAGAAGGAAGGAATTTGTGTCCAAAGAAGAACTAGAACTCTTAATTGAACACCAGATAGATAATTTTGATTATATTAAGTTAAAAAGTTTTTGTACAAATAAAACTAATGAAAGCAAGATTAGGAGGGAAATAATAAATTGGGAAATCATTTTTACATTTAAGGGTTCTGATAAAGGCCTCATTTCTAAAATATATAGAGAATTGACTCAAATTTCTAAGAATTCAAGCCACTCTCCAATCGATAAATGATCAAAGGATATGAACAGACAATTTTCAGATAATGAAATTAATGCTATTTATAGTCATACGAAAAGGTGCTCCAAATCACTATTGATCAGAGAAATGCAAATTAAAGTAACTCTGAGATACCACTACACATCTGTCAAATTGGCTAAGATGACAGGAAAAGATAATGATGAATGTTGAAGGGGATGTGGGAAAACTGGGACACTGACACATTGTTGGTGGAACTGTGAACGGATCCAACCATTCTGGAGAGCAATTTGGAACTATGCTCAAAAAGTTGTCAAGCTGTGCATACCCTTTGACCCAGCAGGGTTTCTGTTGAGCTTATATCCCAAAGAGATCTTAAAGGAAGGAAAGGGCCCTACATGTGCAAAAATGTTTGTGGCAGCTCTTTTTGTAGTAGCTAGAAACTGGAAACAGAATGGATGCCCATCAATTGGAGAATGGCTGAATAAACTATGATATGTAAATGTCATGGAATATTATTATTCTGTAAGAAATTATCAGCAGGAATAAATTATAGTATATGAATGTTATGGAATATTATTGTTCTATAAGAAAAGACCAGCAGGACGATTTCAGAGAGGCTTGGAGAGACTTGCATGAACTGATGCTGACTGAAATGAGCAAAACCAGGAGATCATTATACACGGCAACAACAAGACTATATGATGATCAATTCTGAAAGACATTGCTCTCTTCAACAATGAAATGTTTCAAACCAGTTCCAATTGTTCAGT